>JASDQU010109537.1:134995-152695 GCA_032191745.1 Picea mariana | reverse complement strand
AATGTGATAAGGGCGAATAGATGAATCCAATGGAATAGGTCTCAAATAATGGTGAAAAAAATTCCAGAACTTTTTTATTTTTATTTTTATTTTTACACATGCAGAGTTATACTCTGGTCTGAAGAATACTCCAGAGAGGAAATGCCCAAATGCTTAACCAGAAAGAAATGTGTATTTACTTGGCAACCCGAACACAGTTTCGTGACAATAGATCTTGTCTGTTTTAATTTTTTTATGTTTATGTCCCCAAGGGTTAGGTAATCAAGGGTTCTACAGACAAGGGTTTGTTCTGTTCTATAGCTCTCTAATATATGTGCAGGGTCCAACAATAGTACTCGACCCAATATCTCAGGGCACTAACTAAGGAGGATAGACTGTACCCTTAGTTGTACTACCCAACTACCCAGATACTAGAGAGTATCTTCCCAAGTGCTGTTCTCGGTGACACTATAACAGTCAGGTGGCCGATCGGTTTATCTAAAGAGGGCTTCAGGTAATCTAGGCCGATCCGTACACAGGTGCTGTTTGTTGTGCTACCACTCAAAGGGGTACAAACAAGAGTTACAAGGGTGGCCAACATATGTGCTCTTAAGTACCACTTGTATTACCTGCGTGTATGAATCCCTCAACTACAGGTTTATGCATGTAACGACATATCTTTGTGGCTTAAATACACTGAAATATGTCTCTACCCTGAAAAAAAATTTAACCGACACTTTCTGCCGAGGAAAGTGCTCTGATACCACTTGTAATATACCAGATATAAAAAGTATGAAGAACATAAATAAAATGTTAGAAATGGCAGAATAACAACAATATAACCATAACATTCACCACAATAGCACTGAAATGATATAAGAATAACAATAGAAATAACACTTTGATTCTGAAAGCAATTTTCACGAGCCTCCTTGAGGGGGCAACCTCCAGTTGAGCAGAGCTCTATTACAATAATATCCAATCTAGGGTTCTCATACCCTTGACTCCTATTTATACTAAATATTTCTATCAAAAGAAGCATCTAGAGGAAGATCCTTCTAGAAGTGGAAGCTTCTATTAGGTCTTCTTACATCCGACTTATTATATTTTATTGCAAGGCCTTATTAATATTGACCTTTATTACATCAGAATATATTGTTCTACCTATGTGTGGGTTAGGACCCTAACATCTACTTATTCCATTGAGGCTTTCACCGAGAACACTTTTTCCACCCGTGATTATCTGAGCTCACAGATTAGTTGATTTCGCGCAGTGATCATCGAGATATCGCCATCCATCCCGTTGCATTGAGTAGTTGCTCTTCAACCCGAGATAGTTAGCCACGAGCGTGTATGTACGAAGAACTTAGCGCAATCGAATAGTATATGAAGGAGATACTCATCGACCTCATGAATGAAAAGGTAATGTCTGTGGGAGTACAAGCTTCATCGACGAGAGTAGTGCAAGCCTCCCCGTCGACTGCTCGCGGATCCAGACCATCCCGAACTGCGACTGAGAAAAGAACCAAGCATAGATATGACTTGGTGAATTGGAAGTTATTACCGTCCATCCTACCCAAGTACATCTCACCATTGGCCTGTGTAGTGATTCGCGACAGTGTCCCGGGGGACTTCGACTACACCGTCATCACTACGTATCTCCCGAAGGGGATACACACAATCATACCACATCTAGAGAGGATTCCAACCTTGAAGATTAGTGACTATAAACTAGGAGACTGTAAGAGATATGGCATGCTCTCACCTCGCAAATATCTGACCAAGACGAAGGGAAAGAAGAAGAAAAATCATCCCTCAACCGTGGACCATGAACCTCGCGCAGTGCACCCTTTTGAATGTAATGAATATTCCACATTTTGGAAGGCACTAGGAGGTTAATGTCTGCGTTAAGATCCTGCTGTCATGCTTCCACGATGGCTATATGTGGTTGGATAGACGTATCACTGTTGATCTGGCGCTGATCCATAGGATCACCGAATTGAGCATGCATGGACCAAACCCACAAGAATTCTACCTAGAAAAAGCTGCAGACCGGACCTTGGCATAGATGATTAAAGAAACATACGACGATGTTGAGAAGGGGACACAAGGCTATAAGGTAGCCTCCATCCAGAATGGCGTAGTGTGCCTAGAATGCAAATTAATTGCAGGAAAGATAGTAAGAAAGAACAAATCCACGCATGTTACAGGTTTTGTCATTGACCTCATTGGGAAATGCGTGAAAGGCCTATAGATGAATTGGGTGAAGTACCTATATAACCAGCTCGAACTGGATTTTCGCAAAGCTCAGTATCAGGGCTATGAGTTTCACTTCAGCTGGCTCCTGGTCCTCATCGTGTTTACTGCTTGGGAGATGCCGAAAGGTGCGACATTCCCTGCGATCGATCCATTCGAGCTGCTTGCTGCAAATTTCACCACACTTTGGTATTCGAACGATATGGGAAAACAATGGTAGTCAAAAGCAATATTTCATACCTACTACCTGTAGCTTAGGAGGGCCATTGAGTCCTTCCCTCGTATGACGCCAAACACCTTGGACAGGTTCAGGCCTCTTATGAAGTTCCACATAGATAGGAATTTTATTTATATTACTACGCGCGCCGATGAAAGAAAAGAAGTACTTCAGTACTACTACAATGTCACTACAAAGGACCTGGAATAAATAATTAAAGACTGGCCTGCAGAACGCCTTATCCCTGCTGACCTTGCAGAGATGTCTGACCCAGACCTCATTGGAAACCCGGTGGTTACTCGCGAACAGTATGATGCCCCAAGCAATAGCAGGAAGAAAAAGAAGCAAGATGTACAGGAAGTACACAACACATCAGAAGAGACCACATCCGAGTCACCTAGTGGAGGAGGTGATGATGAAGTGAACAAATAGGAAAAAGAACAAGAAGAAGATAAGAAAGGCGAAGTAACACTACCACAGAACCTCCCTGATGACACTGATCCATCTAAGAAAAAGAAGGTTTCCCCCACGAAACCTTCATCGCGAAAAAAGTCCAAATCCAATAAACCAAAGATGCAGAATGTACTCACGGTCGACGGCTTCGACTTCATTATTTCAGCTGTAGGAGATGCCTCAAAAGAGATTTTTGCAAAGAAACAAAGAAAAACGATATAATTGAAGTAGAACTAAGAGGTGTACAAAAATACCTTTATTCAAGCCATGCGGTGTCCACTATGCCCCCGCCCTCAGAAAAACCAGAGTTGGGAGATGAGCCTTCTCAACTCCACAGATTGGCTGATGTGATTGAAGCCTGCCTTCATTGAGCACAAGCTAAGAAAGACCAGGCCATAGCAGCCCTGAAACAAACACAAGAGGAAGTTATAGAGAAACGCATGATTGCGCAACAGGAGAAGGATGCTCTTCAAGCGAAGTCCGAAGAAGAGAGAGTGTAGATCCAACAAGAGAAAGAAAAGCTGCTCATGGAGCAGGTCGGAGAAAAAAAAGCAGTAAACAAATCACTTTGCTTTATGACGGACTTGGAGAAGAAGGAGGAAGAACCAGTAGAATACCAAGTAGCTCAGCTCGTAGAAACCATCCAACAACTTCAACAGAGAATCACAGATATGGAGCTCAGAACAGTGCCCAGTACTCTATAGGATGCGTGAGATCAAAGAGAAGTAACTGCTCGAGGCGCAGTTGAAAGAATCAGGGGCCTCACCATGGAATATAAAAAACTGAGTGATCGCAGTGCCCAAACTTATGAGTGACTCACTAAGGATCCTGAATTGCAGGCACTGGAGTCACAACTCTAGGAGGTGAAGCAGCAAGCAGAAACAATATAGGCGCAGTTAAAGCCCCTGTCACCCATTGAGAGGATGAAGTGATCCCAAGAACAACGCACTGCCTAGTAACAGGTCCACACTATTCATAGCAGAGTCATTGAAGTAACTCAGAGGGTCCAACTAATACAGGACGAGGCTTGCCAACTATTCGTAGAGATCGAAGGCCGAGGAGCAGAAGTAGAGAAATTCGTCACTGCAACTGAACAACACTTAGAGGGATTTGTCAATGAAGAAATAATCCAAGAGTTCGATGAGCAGGAGGCCGTGGCACAACAACAGGTCGAAGCCGCTTGAGCCAAGATCGATGATTTTGAGGTAGATCAACCCAGATCAAAGTGACTCAGGATGAGTCACAGGTGAGTGTTGGGGGCCTGTTGGCCCTTGACCAAGTTTTGAGGACCCTTGGTTACTTTTGACCATTTTGGGACTTCGACAGGTTGTCGAAGGTGGAGCGCAAGTTGAAGCGGAGATTGCGGGATCTTGGCCCCTTTTTAGGGATTTTTGGGTCTTGGGCTTATGTAATGGGTATGGGGATGTCGACCCATGGGTTTACCCATGCTTAGGCCTATTTTGTAATGAATAAATAGAAGTCTAGGTGATGTAAGAAGTAGTGACTAGTTAGAGTGAGCCATTGTTGCTAAGTGCAAAAGTGGATCTATGTGAATTGACTTTGTGCGCACTATGTGAGACTTGCAAGGCTAAGTGCAAGTGACTGTAAAAGAATGTGTATGGCTCTGTTCCTAGATCTACTCGGGGAAGGAGGATCTGGTGAGGTGCGCAGATCTCCTGTCCTCTACGGAGTTGATTTGGAGGCTTTGTGAGTGTAAGAATATTGAAAGAAGCCAATAAAGAAGATGACGAGTTGGTGGACGTAGCCACAGGGAGGGGGTGAACCATGTATATCCTGTGTTATGAATGATTTGTGCTTTATGATTGCTCTCTTGTTTATGTAATTCAATGCTTAGTGTGCTATTAGATGATAGATGAATCTTATATGATATCTTATTGCTGAATAATGTGAACGAATGATAGATATGATCTCTGTTGGTATGCTTAGTGCTTGAATCCATTGGATCTGTGTGAATGCTGCACTGATTTGTTGTTAGGGTTTAGCTGCACTGTGAACTAAGGCTGAATATTAATGAACTATAATTACTAAGTGCTCTGTTAAGGTGTTACAATCATAGATCTGTGTCCCAGATAAGGTTGTAGACATCTGAGTCTTGCAACCACCCCTGCCTCTACCTCGGGTGAGACTTCATCTCATTCGCAGGTGTTGCCGAAAGGGATGATAGTTAGGGTTTTTTTGGTGCGCTGTTGTAGTGTTGAACCCCAGGTATGCCCCTGTGCGAACAAATGGTTAAATCTGTTAGAAGGTTATTTATCTTTTCACCATTTTTACGACATGGAAAATATCATCTTCACACTCCTTAAATCTCTCCCCCATGTCAAACATTGGTGGGAAACTTACTGGGAGCAAAGTTCCACAGAAGAGTTTGGTATATATGGGGCTGATCCCACTTGGGATTTTTTTGTGGATGTAGTAAAGGAATAGTATTACCCCGTTGGACACTATGAGGAGAAGTATATGAGATGGACCACACTGCGACAAGAGAGGGGCCAAGCAGTTCCAAAGTTCACCAATACCTTCTATACCTTGCACAACAAGCTGGGTATCAAAGAATCCAAACGACATTTGGTTCTGAAATACAGTGGGGCTCTACACAGATACATCCAAAATGAAATGGATTTTCTGGACATCTTATCACTCGATGCTGCTTATCAACATGCAGTTAAAATCAAGCATAAATTTAAGCACCAGAAAAAATGGGAGTTCAGGTCTGCAAATCCGCAACAACCAAAGTATGATAAAGACGACCCTAACAAACAATCTCCTGAAAACCAGTCCAAGCCATAAGAAAAGAAGGGTCATGGGAAGACAAAGAAGGATATCAGAAAATGGTGCGATTTCCACAAAATCCCCTGGCACAACAACGATGAATGTCACTCAAAATAGTCATTGCTGGCCGAAATCAAAGACAAGGAGTCGAACCCTGATTCAAAATATGATTCAGAAAATATTGATAGAAGACAGATCATCGACGCAGACCCCACTTCTATTGTTGTGACCACAAAAATTCAACTAGAAGAACCAACAGATCCTAAAGAGGGGGAGCACCTTTTTCATTCACATATGTGGGTGAAGGGGACCCCGCTGCATTTTATTGTTGATAGTGGAAGCCATAACAACCTCATCTCAGCAGAGGTCGTCAAACAATTGGGATTGTTGACAACACCACACCCACAACCATACAACATCGTGTGGCTTTTCTATGGATGAGATCTCCATGTCAGCCAACAATTCTTATTGTCATACAACATCCATCCCCTCAAGGATGAGGTATTATGTGATGTTGCCCCGTTGGATTTTTGCGATGTTCTCTTGGGCCAACCATATATGTGGAAGTGCCATGCTATCTATGAGTCTCGACCCCATAGTGTCATTGTTACACTGGGGGGTCATCTCTACAGGATACTAGAGGTGGTTCCGACTACTGTCCCACCTAAACAATGTCGTAAGGTAGGATCTCATACTACAAAATTTAGCTTCTTCACAATCTGTTCAAAAGGTGAACATAAGGATAATGCAACTGCTACATCCTTGGCCCAAGCACCTTCTATCCAACAGAAGAAGGTCGAAAAGACTGTAGCAAAGCACAAAGATTCATTTTTCACATAGACATCTCATGTAGATAGACTGGTTAAAAAGGTCCAACCCTTCCATCCACAGGTTTGTGTCAACCTTCAAAAAGCTAAACAACATAACTTGTCCAACAAGCAAGCAACTCATCAAGATGCATATTCAACAAAATCTTTTCCCCCGCCCCTGGGAACTCAACGCAATGGAGACCATTGCTTCCTAAGGAGGTAGGATTGATCTGGGTAGATATCGGTGACCACCTACCTTTTCCAACTAGCTCAAAGCAATTTTCTGGCAATTTTGGTAAGTTACTATATTTAGCAGTTTTTAACTTTCGGGGCCATTTTGAGGGCCTAAATGAATGTTTTTCAGGATTGAGATTTTCAATGATAGCCAAAGGCTATGATTGAGCCCCCAAAATGAATCTCCTTGATGATACCTTTCCAATGAGCTATCGTACGTCCCAAACAGAGATTGTATGCCAAAGTTACATCCTCGGGAAGTTGATACACCAAACTACTCAAAACGGGGTCCACAAAACTGTTGGCTTTTCATATTCTGGGGTTAGGGTTTTGGATTTTCTTTATTATAAAAAGGCCTTTGGAGCCTCATTGTAAAATCATCTTCTTGCAAATGTGAGTAGCGGAAACATCTCTTCTCAGAGATAAGCTGCCACCATTCTAGCGAGTCTTTCACTATGTATTTTATAGTCTTTGTACATTTTCACTCATTAATAGAAAATTGTGTATTACTGTATCTATGTGTTTATGGTTACATTTCTAATACATTTATGTTATATTATTTAACATCCTAAATATCTCTATACATTTCTTTATTATATCTCCACTCTCATTTCGTGCCAAAAATAATCCAGATCACCCATACATTGCCATGTCTTCTTGGGTAACACATTTACTTCGGAGCCTAAATCCAGTATAATATCCCCTATGTTGAAATCTCCAATGTTGGAATTCAGTCTAAGTTCTCTACTTGTTATCCTCCTTATATGCATATGATTAACCATTTTCTGCTCTAGCTTCCCCTCTATCTCTGTGTTACATCTTTCTACCATATTTTGTAATACTTTAACATATGATGGATCATTTAGTAGTTTAACACAAGATTGCAGAAAAGACTTTATGGTACTTACTTGTCCGAAAGGTTGTGATTCATAAGTGTGATCCAATGATGAATGCATCTCGTACATTGGTATGTACTGAGTATGATGCGCAATTGATGTAGATGCAATATCTGGCTTTAAGAATTCTTGTCTGGCTTGCTTGAATGTCTCCTTTTCGTTATGTGCATCAAACTGCTTCTGTGATTCAACATTCTTCTTCACCCTTTGGTGTTGTGCTGGATATTGTCTTGCTGCGTCAGGTCCTTTTTTAGCTCCTCTGCGCTTAATTATGTTGATATTTCTTCCATCCTATCTAGATTCTGTAGATATCCACTGTACATTCTGATTTCTCTGATTCCTCTTCTCCTGGATATTCCCCAATAGTGTTGGACAATCTTCTGTGTCATGATATGATGTACGGAAATACATACATGTCATAGGTGGAAGTGGACATTCTCATGCATAATGTCCTAGTTGTTGACAATTATGACATACCACCGGTACTCTGCCTCTTCCAAATCCTCCTCTACCTCGTCCTCCACCTTTGTAGTCAGTTCAATCTCCTTGCAGTGCATTGTATTGAGGCACCTGATTATACTGCGTGGGATTATACTGTGACTGCGCAGTATTGTAATGCGGCTACAAAGTGTTATATTGATGTTGCACATTGTTATATAGGGCTGGTACATGGTTAAAATGTGGTGCAACTTGCCTTGTCATCATTTCTTCCTGCACCCTATAGGTGTCTTATGTTATTTCCCTCATCAGATCCATTCTCCTGCAATATTTTTCATCATGGCCCACTAAATTGAAAAAGTTGCAGTATGAACTCTTAGGCATTATCAGGTATTTTTGCATCTTTGGACAATGATATGGATCATGCCCTTGTGTATTACATATCTCACACCATAGTCCTCCTGTTGGAAAAGGGTTTGGTATCCCTTTTTCCATGTACTGCGTGAAAGTTGGGCATTCATTCTTGTGGTGTCCTTCTGTCCTACATGTGGTACACCAAAAAACTTCTCTTTGTCTTTACGTCTGTTCTGGTTTAATTGAAATTCTAGATTCTTCAGATCCTCCTTCAACTCCTGTATTGCTAGATCTATCTTCTGGTATTAGTTCTCTTCCAGTTGTAAGGTTGCCTGTAGAGCCTCTGCCTGAGTTTGAAACTTCTGCTATCTCAAGGGGTATTTCAAGTGTGGTAGCAGTGAATTCACAAATAGATGTCTATGATTCATATCTGTTATGACATACTTAAGATTTCCCTTCAATCATTTGAATCTTTGGTCAATCTCCCAAACATATTCTCCTGGTTTCTATCTGATCTCTATCATCTCATTCATGTACTAATATTTTGAACTAGTCTTTTGGAGTTCATTTATCAGCAGGTTCTTAATATCTGCAATCATCCTTATTATTCCTGGTGGGCTGTTTATAGCCAAGCTCATGTACCAATCTAGTGCATGGTCTCTTAGCATAATAGCTAGCTGCGCAAGTTTTGTATCCTCATATGTGATATGTTTTTC
This sequence comes from Picea mariana, assembly GCA_032191745.1. Classification (NCBI taxonomy): domain Eukaryota; kingdom Viridiplantae; phylum Streptophyta; class Pinopsida; order Pinales; family Pinaceae; genus Picea; species Picea mariana. The sequence continues at coordinate 143,553 of JASDQU010109537.1, read as the reverse complement.
TTCCCAGATCTTCTCACAGATAAACAAGTGCTTCTCGGTTCCTCAGATGCCTCTCCTTTGAATTCTGGTAACCTGATGGTGGGATCATGTCCTGCCATCCTAAATGATGAAATACTACCTCCGAGTTGTGTAGATACTTGACTACTACTTCTTGAAATGACTCCTCCAGTTGCTTCTCCTTGACTCAATGTACTTCCTGCTGTCTTCCTTCCACTAAAATTTGGTTGTCTAAATCCTGGTGTTCTTATTGGTGTATTAGTCGCACATGGGTTTATGGATTCTACACTGACACTAACATGGATGGGATTTTTTCCTTCGGTTCCTACTCTTGGACTGCCTGTCTTCTTTTCATATGTTGTGCACAATATTTCCTCAATATTCTCCACAACACAAACATCCTCTACCTCTTCTTCATCACTTGCCAAGCCCTCTCTCTCAGCTATGGCTCTCTTCTTATTATTCATCTTATATTGGTACAGTGCTCCACTGCGCATCTTTCCAACTGTTTCCATTATTTGTTTGATCTGATATTCCTCCATCATGATTGGGTCTAGGGATTCCTTCTTTCCCTTATCCATTTCTATTTCCATCCTTCCATCTCTAATGAATACTTCCCCCCTTCCCCCATGCACGCAAGGAAGTTTAGCTGTCTGATGCCATTGTCATTACTCCTTTGTTATACAGTTAAATCTTGGTGGAAGTATACAATGATATGATATACCTACCTTTGGGTCCCTTCAATAACTCTTTCCCTTCTATGTTATAAGACTTCACGGTATCTACTGCAAGTTCTGTGATAAATCCTGCGACAATACTGTCTAGCTAGAAATCCACTACGCGCGTGAATTTGTTGTCTACTTGTTCTAACTGCACGATCTCTATAGGGTTCCACTCAATCCGTCTGATATGATTAGTAGGATGATTGTCTTTCAGCCTCAACAACCACTCCTGCAATACATGCAGGAAATCACATAAAAACACCTCATGCAGGTCGCTAAACATGTACTTGTCTAGATATTTGCGTGGTGTTAACTTCGGGTTTATGTTATCTTTTTGCGCAAATTACAACTCCTTTTTTTTCAACCAGCTCTCTATCTCCACCTTCGTTGGGTTCCATGTTCTAAAAATCCCCCTCTATTATGTTATTTTCTGCATGATTCTTTCACGGATCCCTATCATTCAATCCCATGCAGTTTTGACCGGCAACATAACCATTTGTTGGTCACTTCTCTCTTGCTACCATTCTTGGGATGAACCAGGTTTAGATATACTATGGTTTCCAAAAAAACCCTCTAAAACTATCTCCCCCCTGAAAACCATAAGGAAACACAGTACATGGGGTGCACTGTGCAGTCTCACCCGAGATAACTATATGGGTGGATGCAATGCTCAGGTGCTCGCAAACTGGGAATGAGTGGGGATCTGGGATTGAATCTTGTGATATTTATTTATTTACTATAACATCCATCTATGCTAAGTACTCTTTCATTCTTGTTCATGCATGTAAACAATCAGATCTAGCTATTTCATCAAACATTCATCCAAGATCTAATCATTAACAACAAAGATACAACAATGAATCATTCACATAACACATAAGATACCGTGGTTCACCCCCTCCTAGGGTACATCCACAAAGATATGGCTCTTGGGATATTTTATTATTGTTATGTCATCTATGGCACCACACGCATTACAATTCTCCCTCAGTTGGATCAAGATCTTTAATGGGGCGGACTAGATCACACCAGGCTCCTCAGCCTGTGATCTAACCCTCAAGATCTACCTTCTTTGCTTTCTTCAGCTCAACAACTGACAAAACAACCTCAGATTTTCTAGTCATTCTTACATTATGGAATTCCAATCACACCAAAACCTATCCAAATCTTCTAACAACAACCAACAAGAACAACCAAAAAACCCCAACCCCTGACCTAGACCTCCTAGGTACCTCTTTATACTTATCTATGGCTTATCAACCATTAAATCCTCTTACCAAAACCCTAAAACTAGCATGGTTCACTCTTCTTGCATGCGCTCCTCACATGCTTTCCTCCTTTGCATGATCTTTCCTCTGCATGTGCTGGTTTTCTTGCCAGCTGTGTTTTCCTTATTTGCGCTTTATTCTCCAAAATTAGACATTTTCTCAAAAATGGGCCTGCGCCCAACAACACTTCCTAACATCTTAACAATGCTTACCATAAGATGCATTGTGCTGATAATTTGTGAAAATTTGGCCCAGTGCCATGCTCTTTACAGTACTGGTGCATTGTTTGGACCTAGGCGCATCGATAGGTGAAATTGTTTTATATCAACTTAAGTAGTGTGATGTGTTAATATAAACACACCGGTGCTACCATGTTATTGGAGCACTGACATTTTGTTTAACGATGCATTTTTCATCAAGAGCACCGATCACGGTTCATCCACCGAAATACCCCACAATACCAATGCATTTGGTTAACATAAATGCAACACCAACCCAATTTTGATGGAATGTAAACTCGACAGTACGCTTTTGATAAATGACAACACCGATGCACTATAGTTTCCAGAGCACCAACATGATGTTGAGCGGTGCACCGTATAATATAAAGCACTAGTGTGGTTTGTGGTAGTATGGAAACCACTCTGTTATATTGGTTTATGGCAAATTGAGCGATACAATATGTTAATATGAATGCACTGGTGTTGCTGTGTTATTGAAGCACCACCATTTTTTTTAATGGTGCGTTATGAATCATATAGCACCGGAGACGAGGCGTCAAGGGAAATTCCTTATAATGCCAAATTGGTCAATATATGTTCCAGTGTGGTTCTTTTAATGACACCGGTGCATTTTTTAAAAATGGTTGCACCTCTCAGTTATATTTCTTGTTTTGTATTTTTAGCGGCGTGCTTGGTTAAATGGAACACACTGGTGCTTCTGTGTTCGAAAACACCAACATGTTATTTACTGAGTGCTGTATTTTATAACACACTAGATGTGGGTCATTTAAGCATAATCACTGATTAAGTATGACAAAAATTAGACACACTATGTGCATGGCGTACTATGAATTTAGCACAGGATGCACTGCTCTGGGGCGAGTCGAATTGAAATGGTGCACCGCATGGAGTCGGAATTTGTTTTTGAAAAAAAAGTCCCAAATTTCAAGCTAAATTCAAATTTTAAATTGATGAAAATGAAAATGGGAAGGTAATAAACAAATTAACTGGAGTCTTATGTCATGAGGAGGCATGGTTCCACCATTGATAGGAAATGAAAACTCATTGTGATTTCCAAAAGTTGGAAATAAGCTATCCAACTCACCGAAAAGCACCAGAAATAGGGTGTCCATAAAAGTAGAGTAAGCGTTGGTGCTTGCTTGAGATAGTGGAAGCACAAGATGAGGTATCGCAATGAAAATCGGTTTGGTAATTTATTTTTATTTACCCATACCGTGGTGATCCATAAGACATTGTTTATGCACCACTACGTATGATTCAATGGCATCAATGCACTTTGATCAATGCTTATTATTTTTGTTATAACTTATGACGATGCATTTGAATATCTATGTGCCAGTGCATTATGTTGTAGTTGAGTATTGGGGTGGATGTACCGTATAGGCACACAAAAAAAATGTCCACAAAATATTCTAGCCGCTCACATACTCTAACAACCTATGCTATGAATAGTGATAGTACATTCAAACATTTAAGCACTAATGTGGTATATTTATGTGTGCATTGGTGCATAAAGACCTTCAAGGTGCACCAAAAAAAAAACCTCTACAAAAACATCGATCGACCACCTCCACTACAAAACAACTAAGGGATAATTTTTTCGGGGAGGTTTCGGAAAAACCTCCACAAGACAATGTTCTCCTTGTAGTGGTTGTATTCCAATTAGACTAGTGGAGTCAAATCATGCATGGAAACCTCAGTATTATCACTAAGTGTTGCATGCTCACCTTGGGATCATCACAAGGAGGGAACACTCATCTTAGGATCATCACTAGGAGGGCACACTTGACATGCATGAGGCTTGAAGGGTGCACCACATGTGCATGCATGCGATTATTTCAACTCCACTTGTATGATCCAGTTAATTGATGATTTCATGGTTGGATAACTGGGAGTAGGTGGTAGAGAAATCAGGTTTCTGTCAGTGTGTGTCCTCATCTCTCTAGAATAATACTATGGTGCATTAGTTTGAGAATGTAGCTTATAAATGTTAGGGAATAGGGTGGAAATTGTAATGAAACAAACATACAATTATGCATATAATCGAAGAGGGAATAAAAATTTCGAAGACAAAGGTGGTGTTTAAAGACACTGTTACAACAGTTAAGCAAAGCGCACTGTGATCAGAACATCACAATGCATATTGGGTCTTGATATCTCCATATGATATCACTTCGATCGCTTTTGATTGATAATGACCCAAAGGGTTTTATATTTATAGCCTCAAGATCTAACCAACTTCCATGAAATTGTGAATATCTTTTCCACATATAACAATTGTTGTTAGAGTTGACTCTGTCAAATCCGTGCTATTGAGTCGACTCGACAAGTATGCTTGAATTGATTGTACATGAATCCAACTCATATTTGATTTCTGGGTTGGTTGATCCATCACTTGATTATATTTGATTGCTGGTCGATGTTTGACTGACAGACATGTCAAGTACTTGATCAACTAATGTAGAGATCCGATCGATCGCCTGACCGACTGTATCTAGATGTAGGTCGACCATCCAACTGAATGAATCCAAGAGAAGTGTGATGAACCATCAATACTTGATGTTCCAACACCCTTGTTGAAATCCCCTACTCCGACATCTAGGTAACTTGTTATCTAGTGATTTCCTTACTACAAATTGGATTAACAACTCACACAAAAAAATGCACTATTGGGATATTCAACTCAAATAAAGACAGTGGAAGCAAAAATAGAAACCAAATAATGCACACATTAACACCAATATATTTGGTTAGATACCCCTAGAAAACCCCCAGAGGGAAAATCAATGCTATGATGATTTTATTATGAGAAAATCAGGGCTCCTGTAACAGGGATAGTGGCCCACTGAGAGAAATACAACTGTAGACAAACCTGACAAAGTATGTGTAGATTTTATGAGGTCCTATGAGTATTCCATCTAAGTTCTGTCTTTGACCTTAGTATGAATCTAAGTTTCAACTCTGTGATTGTCTTTTGCTGCTATTTTAGGACAACAAACAATCACCAATATTTCAGATAAATATTTGATGGTTAAGTGCCCTTTTGAGGTGCCCTTGCAAGTGTTTTATTTACTCAATGTTAGCACATGAAATATATATCAAAACAAATAACACTACTTCTAGATCTTTAACTTTAAAATTCTGATCTACACTTCTAAGCATGCATGAAATTGACACATAGATTTTTGGTCAACATGACCCTAGAAAGCCCTCCCATGGGGAAAACCAGTTTGGAGTAGATATATATAGAAGGCCTAAAAGAAAAATGTACAACACATGATACATATACAAGTGAACCTGGTACAATAGAAACCACTCTAGGATTCCTTGGAGTTCCTTGAAGACTTCCCCAAAAGCCTTGTGAAGTAAGGCACCGTTTTCCTTGGTGAGCCTTCCTTCTCTTTGCTTGCTTTGTCTTTATCTCGATTCTTTTCTTTTCCTTTTCTCTTGCTTTCCTTTGAACTTTCCTTGCCTTTGTCTTTGCCTTTGAAGTAGCCTCCTCCTCACAAGAAATCCTCCTCCAAGATGATGGTGCGCCCCTCTCCTCAAGTGCACCCCCTCCTCAGGAAAAAACTCAAATAGAGCTCCCTCCTTCACCCTTGCGCCCTCTAAACTCTAGAGTGCACCTCTCCAAGGTAAATGGATCTCTCCACAAGGTTAGGGCCTCTCCCACACTATAATTCACCCTCTAGTCTCAAGAATGTGCTTCTCCTATAACATGTGCACCCCTCCTCCATAGAATGCACCCTCCTCCTATACTCATGCACCCTCACTCATAATGGCTTCCTCTATAAAAAAAGAGTAAGCAACAACAAAGGGAGTGAGACTCCAAGAAATGGGTAGAGCCTCCTCTACTAGATGTGCGTGTCTCCTCTCAAGGTTGTACCCCTCTCCTCTAGCAAATGCGCCCTCCACCACAAGTATGCACCCTTCTTTAGGATGGTATCCAAGCCTCCATGGAAGGCATCTCTAATATCTCTAAAATCAAAAAAGGCCTCCATGGAAGGCATCTCTAATATCTCTAAAATCAACAAAGGCTTCCTCCTCAAACCCTCATGCAAGTGCACCCTCTTCTCCTCAAGAAATGCGCCCAAGATCTCCTCTTCTCCTCTTCTCACAAGTGAAGAATGAGACTCATAAATTCACTATACCCTCCTTTAGCCTCCTTTGGCCAAACCCTAAAACATCAATGGCCTAGATACAATCTATCCAAGTCTAATCAATGGATGAGATTCAATCGCTAAATCTCACTTAGGAAACCCACTTTCCATAGTTTGCTTTATGTCTATTAATTCACCCACTTTGTGAATTAGTTGTCACTTTAATGACTTAAGTGACATATTTCACTTTTGACTTAATTCTCCTAAGTCAAAAGTGAAATATATCACTTAAGTCATTAAAGTGACAATTAATTCAGAAAGTGGGAGTGAAATTAGAATCATAAAGTAAAATACAAGGGTAATAGTCCCCCCCTTTGTGTTTAGAGACTCATAAACACATTGGGACCACTTTCCAAGGTACCCAAATCTCACCACTCCCTCTTACCGAGGAAAGTGCCCGTCACCACCAATATAATCCCTATAGTGGACATGGTTGCCTCTTGGCATATACTCGGTGAGTATGGATGTACCTTGATCACTGAAAGTAGTCTCTGTCACATATCTACTCAATTTGCGTTATCTATAGATGGAAGTGTCTCTCCACCTATACAAGATCACCTAGATCTTGGAATCACACCAAATATCTCCACCTTGGTCTCCTACCAAGGATTTCTACCTCCTGGAATCTCGCCAACGGTCACTACTCTGGGCATCTCTCCAAGATTCACTCTCTTGTCATCTCACCAAGAGTCTCCCCCTCTTGGTATCTCACCAAGAGTACCTGGATCTCAGAATCTCACCAAGATCCTCAACTTGGCCTCTCGCGAAGTAGATTCCACCTGAAGTGGATCCAGAACCTGGTCTACCAGTCTTTGTAGCCAAGTGAGGCTCAAGCCTCCATAGTTCCCTGCTACGCCTCCTCATCAATATCTGATGCTCTGAAGCTGTAGCACCAACTCTTTGTCTGCTCGAAAAATCTGAAACTGAAGCTATCCTGGGTGGACCAGTCACCCACTCTGTTGGTGTCCAAGGAAACTGAGTCTGATCTCCCTCTGAATCACTACTATGAGTCAGTCGGTCCTCCTCAACTCTGTCTCCCCATCTAATGTTGGATGGTGTAACAATAGACAAAGTAGTCACAAATGCACACTCTCTCGCAAACTTATCATCGAACTCAATATCCTGTATTGTCGCTGCTGACACATCTTTCTGCTTATTCTTCTTCTTGGGACACTGTCCTACATAGTAACCCATCTCTCCACAAGAAGCACATCTCATTGTGCTCGTGTCACTCTTTTTCCCACTGCTGCTGCTCTCTCCTCCCCGTGGTAGGGCCCCAAACTTGGGACCCTACCGACCTCTCCGACCGGTCTTCTTATTTCCCTTTGTCCAAAGAGAAAGGTCCTCATTACCCTGAACTGACTGATGTTGCTGCTACTGTCTCTGCTACTAGTCTAGTCTCCTCTTGGATGAAGTCATCCCACATCCTCTTCCATGTAGGCATAACCCCCCTGGAAATAATGTCATGAATGAATGGACCCCATGGTTTGGTAAAGATGTTCAAAGTTTTCCTCACCATAGAGTTGGGATCCACCACCTCTCCGATGGCTCCAAGCTCATCTCTGATCTGGGTGTATCTACCAAGGAAAGAAGTAACTGACTCATCCTCGAGCATGTGAATGCCCCTCAGTCGATCATGAAGAACTAACTTCCGGTTCTCATTAGAGCTCTCATACAACTTGCATAGATATGCCCAGATCTCATATGCATAAGTCTTCCCAGTCAAGTGGGCAATGATATGATTCCTCACTGTATCACAAATGGTCCTCTTTGCCTTGTTGTTCCTCTTCCTGAAATCTTCCAACAAGACGGGGGCAATAACAGGAAGAACAGGAATAGGCGCCTCAACTATATCCCATAGTTCAAGGTCCTCTATGACAAAGACTATCCTTTCCTTGCAAGGCGACCAATTTCTAGTCCCAGATAGTCTGTCCTCCACATGCATCTGAGATACTAACATCACTGCCAAACTGCACTCACTCTGATGCTCCAACCGCAAAGGAACGTTGCCTCACTCCTGTCAACACAGGTTTGAAAAGAGCAAACAAACACCGAACTCACTCCTAGAAATATAGGTGTGAAAATAAGTCATGAAATACAACCTCACTCCTATCCATGCAGGTGTGGAAAGAGGTTGTCCACAAGTGTCAAAAATCAGCCCAACAAATC
>JASDQU010109537.1:119461-133527 GCA_032191745.1 Picea mariana | reverse complement strand
AAGTGACATATTTCGCTTTTGACTTAATTCTCCTAAGTCAAAAGTGAAATATGTCACTTAAGTCATTAAAGTGACAATTAATTCACAAAGTGGGAGTGAAATTAGAATCATAAAGTAAAGTACAAGGGTAATAGTCTCCCCCTTTGTGTTTAGAGACTCATATACACATGGGGACCACTTTCCAAGGTACCCAAATCGCAACAGTATGATATGCTGTACGACCCAGATCTGTCACACTTTTTGAGGTGTACATGCCTTTTTTAAGTAAACCCACGTATATTCACTTGTCTCCACTGACTCCCTCTTACACGACCTCAAGTACTATATGAAAAAATCCATATGACTCGACCCTTTCCTATGGCTTCGGTCTGTTGAAATCCACTTGTGGTGCCTCTATTCCCTCTTCTCCTTGATCTGATCTCTAGATGGAAGTCCTTCTCCACCTATCCAATATCTCCCTGAATCATAGTCCTTCGTGATCAAATTCTCTGAGAAAAATTCCTTCTCTGCTCTGATCAATGTATTAAGTGTCATGATTCTTCCTCCTTCACCCTATCATTGCTTTTATAATCTTGAGTTATAACCTAACCCTTTAAATATCCAAAGTGATTGACGGTTGAGATTACTTCTCACCTCAGTTAAGATCAATAGGTAATATTAAATGCTAATTACTTTTAACATTTAAATAAATTACTCAACTAATTAATAAAAACAATTTACTTTAATAATTTCTTTAATTTAAGTAAAGTCAAGGATAGAAGGCTTTGGACGATTTCCACACGTCTAGACACATAGACCTATACATAAATACCTATTTGATGCTACCACACATCAAAACCTATCCCATGACCACTTGTATTTATATATTTAGGAAGTGAAATTATGTCATCATGAAACCCCCCCATAATTGCAACTTCTTGAAGCCCAAACATCATACAAAGCAACCTGATAATCTATTATGCAATATTCAAGAGAGACAATGTTCTCATGAACCAATTGTCTCAAATATTGAGCATGGATCTCAACATGCTTCATCTTACTGTGGGAAACATGATTGTCAACAACTTGTATGGAACTTTGATTATCACAATATATTTTAGACGAGGTTTGAACAAGAAGGCCAATTTAACCCATAAGTTGGCGGATCTAGGCTGCTTCAATACCTGCTTGAATGATGACATGATATTCTGCTTCTGTAGTCGACAAAGATATTACATTCTGTTTCTTGCATGACCACACCGATGATATAGTGCAAAATTTAAACACATAGCCACAAGTGGACTTCTGATCATCGATGTCTCCAACCCAGTCAGAGTCGGTGAAGCTGACTGGCGAATATGAACTTTGACAATACTTGATACCAAAATGAGTGGTACCCTTGAGATAAAATACAATTAATTTGATTTATTTATAATGGATTTCTTTTGGGTCCTGCATAAACTGAGAAACCATACTAACAACAAATGAAATTTTAGTTTGACTATGAGTAAGATAAATAAGACTGCCTACCAATTGTCGATAAAGAGTAACATCGATTGTGGGTGTTTGAAAAGTTTTGGTGAGATTTACACCATATTGACAAAGAGTAGCGCAAGGATTATAATCAATCATCTTAAAACATGTCAAAATATCCATCACATATTTAGACTAAGAAATAAAGAAAGCATCACATAGTGGTAATACTTGAAGACCCCCAAAATATAGCAGAGTACCAAGATTTGTCATGTCAAAGGAGTCAATATGTTTTTTCTTCAATCTAAGGATGAGATCATTATTATTGCCAGTAATGAGAAGATCATCTACATATACAACAACAATCAAAGTGTATCCATTGGTGTGGAGTACATACAAGATGTGATAAGATTCAAAACATTTGAGATCAATTCGAGGAAAAAAACTTTGATCTTAGCATACCAAGTTCGATGAGCTTGCTTCGGACCATAAAGAAAATATTTGAGTTGAAAAGCCAAGTTATAATCTGTCACAAAACTAAGTGGATGTTCCACGGAAATTTCTTCAGATAGGTCTTTGTGAAAGAAAACACTCTTCACATCCATCTGATGGATTTTCCATCCAAAACGAGCTACAAGGGAAAGAATCAGTTGAACACAGGTCATCTTTGCAACATGGGAAAATGTCTTAGTCAATTCCTTCTTATTGAGAAAATCCATTTTGCAATGAGGTGTAATTTATGTCGCTCAAGAAAACCTTCGAAGGTAAATTTGGTATTGTAGACCCATCTACACTTCACAATGTTCTTTCCTTGCGGTCGATGATCTAAGTCCCAAGTGTGTTTCTTCAACAAAGAATCAATTTCTATCTGCATAGCTTGTTCACATTTAGGTCATCCTTGAGAATCTGAGTAGGAAACATGATCAAAAGTTTCAAGTAAGACAAGATATGGATTTCATAATTATCTGCATGTCTTTTTGTAAGACACCCGACCCCCTAACCCTTACTTAGGCTGGTGGGGTGGAAAAATTTCCACTTTTTCCACTCATTTCATTTACCTGAATGAATCCCATAGATGAGTTATGTTCATCGAGATATTTCCAATAGCTGTAACCATGCTCAAATCCGAGATCCATATCAAAAGTTACAACCTACCAAATTTTTTAGGATTTCATTATTAAATCTAGCTCATTTCCAAGTGGCTCCCAATCATTCATGCCCTCCTTCATGGAACTAACATGAAACCAACCACCTGGCTCATCGATCTCTCTAGATCAATGATCCCGATCAAATGGGACCTACCTTCATTGTCATTGGGGGTTCTCCTCCCATGGAATTACTAGTCACCCTAATTACCAACTCYGATGAAAACCACTTCGATTTCGATATGAAAACTCCATGGGATTGATCTCTAATGACCCCGATCATGTCGATGCTCCTAATTTGAAAAATTATTAATGCCCATGCCTTGAGCCTCTTCTTATGCGACCATATGGGACCCACGACATATTGACGAGTGAGATTAAATCTCAGTTATTCGCCGATCAAGGGTCGCCATTAATACCAATATCTCATCGTTGTTGACACCTAATTCCCAACACGTGACCATGAAAACCTCCCATGCTCCGATGAAGACACATATGGATCCAACAGTCCAGATCTCACAAAGGCTACTCCTGGTGGATTGATGATCCTCATTCCATATCTATAACCTCATCGTCGTGGACACATTTCTTCTACCCTTTCTCCAGGCCTTCAAAAATCCTTCTTTGATGAACGATGAAGATCTATTGACCTACAAATTTGATGGCCAAGATTTAAAGTGAAGGTCTAAGGGTATCCACGCCCAACCGGGCCCACTCATTGATCAATGGTCAAGATCACTTGACCTAATGATTTGAGGGCTAGGATTAAGACACCTTTCCCCAAACTTAGAACTGGCAGAGACTCACACGTGGTCCTTTCTTCCAATTACAATCTGACATGTGTCAACCTATGGGACACATTGGCATGACTCATCAACATGACATCATTCTCCCTTTTTCCTCACTTAGATGGGATCCACCACATCAGACAATCTATGGTTGAGATTTGGTCTCTCCATGACCGATAATTCTCATTCTTCCCCCACACCTTTGTCATCATCGACATTTCATTTCCATTGGCACTCCTAGACAATTCCTTCTCTCAAACACTACGATTTTGATTTCATCGTCGGGGATATTTCTCCTGTCCTCTCTCCAGATCGTCGATCACCCTCCTCCAATGAATGGCTAGGATCGAACAACATCTAGATCCAATGGTCTAGGTTGTAATTAAATAAATAAGGACCTCTTAGCCTTCCAAGACCACTCCATTCCCTCAGACCACTCAAAAGGTGACATTTGTCACCCCAGGAAATAAGTTAGCTGCCAAATCAACATCATGATGTCATCGCCTCTTTGATCACTTATCCATTGCTTAAGGCAATCCATGACTTGAATTATATCTCACAGCTATTCCAATCAACGGTTCTCGTTAAATCTAGAGTCTTCATCATCGTTGACTCCTTGATCCTTCACTCAACTTTACCAACCGATTATTCTCCAACGACGATGTCATCATCATTGACGATCCAAATCTTCAGAAACCTCCTTTGATAGTTCCATGGTTCTCTCTCATGCCTTTATCTTCGTTGGACCTCTTTGAATCACTGCTCATCTTAATTGAATTTCTATCCCTGACGATGATGCAATTAACATAGATGGTCCAGATCTAACCGAGATCAATCCCGACTGATCAATGGTATTCAGTCCACCACAGGGTTTCCATATAGTTTAGATTTTGCACAAGTCCCAACATTCAGTCGTTCTCAAGGATGATGCCTCTCATGACGAATGGTTGATATTTACTCTCTCGTCCAGATCAACAACTAAGAAAACCCCCGAATCAAACAAAAGGAATTTCTATAGGATAACGCTCCGACTCGAGACTTAACCAGTCAAAGAAAGTATTATGAGTCTTTTCCAAGGTCTTATTAGGCTTTCGCCTTCACTCCTAATGGGCTAAGACAATTTGTCTTCATAATCTTGGACATAGATTTACATTTCTGTGAACATTTACTTCAAGTCAGGGGATTTCACATCCTCCAAGCCTTTCCTTACATTTCATGAAGTTTTGTACATGGCTTGAGGTTCCTTAACCCATATAGGGCTTTCTTAAAAAATGACAATCCAAAATAGGACTTAACCCTTTTAGAATTTTCTTTGGGCTCTTTCCTTATCCACAATAAGTAAAAGCCTATCCTCTGGCACCTAAACAAAGATTTGATCCTCCACAACTAATTCGTATCAATAGGAGGAAGAAGATAGGGTTTAACGTAGCTGTATTGGCCTTCCTCATACTAATATTATGATTAAGTTATCATTCCTTTTAAGGGAATATTACAACCATTCCTCTCAATCCTCTCACAGGTTCTTACTTGAATCGATACCACTCTAGTGACTGCATAAGCATATTTATATAAATCACATTAAGAACAATCATTTAGATGCAAGGATTTATCGAGGAAACAACATTAAATTCCATTACTTACATGCATGCAAAATATGACACCTTCACAAACATCCTTCGATTTACCCTATTCAATACACAGTGCATAAATAATTCTTATCTGTTAGAGGTTATAGCCAATCAATTAACTATGGGTGTTCGCCTTTCCACCCAACCATAAGATCTATGTACTCTGTAACTTCGGTACTAAGCCAACCCTGTGCCAGGCCATGATACCACCAGGGGATTCTCTTCTTTATGTGGATTGTATCCACATAAAGAAAGGTGTGTGCAAGGGAAATATGAGCCTAGGATGAGCCACTCACCACTCTGAAGGAACTAGAGAGAAAGGTGTAACAATAGGATCAAGAGGACCATTGTTGGGTGGGAGAAAAATGTTGCGAGACTCACTAAATGCACATGCATTTACCATATTGAAGATGAAGGATAAATAGTAACATGTAATTAGTTATCCACACACTTTCTCAGGACAAGCAAGGATTTGAGTGTGGGGGAGATGTTCAGGAGGCCTTCTAGGCCATGCAAATGTCATCATACACTAATCTAAGTATAATAATGTATAAGAACATATGTAATAAATGTATAAAGAGAACATAACAAATGATTAGTTGGAGAAAGTACAATTTCTCCAACCATCCCTTTATTGTATAAATACCCATAAACAAAAAATAAAGACTTGGATGAATATCCTTCCCTAAATTATATCATCTTTGTTGGGTTGTGTGTATTCTTGATGTGATTCACGTTGTAGTCTGTCCTTGAATGCTTGTTGTTTTTCCCTAGACTACAATAGACGTGAACAAGGAAGCATCCTTAACCATGTGATGAGTGCACCTAGAGTCAACTACACATTCATTTTGTGCATAATGATACAATATGACGTGAGAAGTTTCGACTTGGAAGGTGAAATTATCAGCGGTTCGATGTACAAAGGACACATCTCCTTCAATGAGTTTAACATTCTCCTCTAAATTGTCTCTCTTCTTATAGCATACTTTCTCCACATGTCCAATCTTTCCACAATACTGACATGTCTTCTTCTTTCAACTTTGCTAGGGTGCATATGTCTGTCCCTTAGATTTTTGTTTGTGGCATTCAAGTCTCTGTGTAGAGGTATCAAGCTCTTTCCCTGTGATCTGAATTTCTCTTTCCCTTAAGCAAGTGGGATTGATGTTTACTACCGAGATTTCCTTCTTTAAGAAATCTATGTTGATCAATAATCAAAATCCACATAAAGACTCAAAGGTGTAATCCTTACCTTATTTCTTGTGTGCTTTCTAGTTGGAGCGGAAAGTCAACACAAACACGTTGAATGGTGTTCTCAAACTCATCAGGAACAACTTGACGAGTTTTCCATCCTTCTTTTGATATTTATTACATTCACCCAATTTCAACTAGATTTCTTTGACATGCAAATAATCCTCTATTCATCAACATAACGAGGATAGAGAGAGATCATCTCTTTCTCCAAATGCATGGCGTGGTTTTCATTGACTCGGTCGAACAACGACTTCAAATTCTTCCAGAATTGATGAGGGTAGTTGATTCCACTGAGGTGAAATAGAATCTCCCATGAGATATAGGTTGTGATGAGCCCCACAACCTCATCCTTCTTGACATCAACAACAAACTTCACTTAATTGTTTGTTGGATTTGGAATCACAATATTTGTATACTACCACAATCCTTTACTCTTCAATAGAGCTTCCATGTCTGGTTCCCATACTGGATAATTTGATCTGTTCATAATGACATGATCAATATTCAAATCCATATTTGATATCTAGACAAATTTTTTTGTTTCAATAAGTTCCAATTAGAAAACCACTGGCCCAGAGTTAATCACACTTGACAGATTTGACTCATCGAGGTTTGTAGATAACAGGTGAGGTTTTAAACCAGTGGCTTTGATACCATGTTAGGGAATAGGGTGGAACCCATAACGAAACAAAAAGACAATTTTGCAGATAATCGAAGAGGGAATAATTTTTTCAAAGAAAAAGGTGGCATCTAAAGACACCATTATATCACTTAAGCAAAGCACACTATGACCAGAACATCACAATGCATATTGGATCTTGATATCTCCATATGATATCACTTTGATCACTTTTGATTGATAATGACCCAAGGGGTCTGCTATTTATAGCCTCAATATATAACCAACTTCCATGAAATTGGGAAGATCTTTTCCACATATAACTGTCATTTGTTAGAGTTGACTCCATCAAATACGTGCTATCAAGTCAGCTCAACAAGAATTATCAACTTGATTTTCCATGTGTCCAACTCGTAGTTGATCACTGGGCTGGTCAACCCATCGCCCGACTATCTTCGACTACTGGTTGATTGTTCGATCAACAAGCATGTCGACTACTCAACCGACTAATGTAGAGATATGGTCATTCGCTCGACTAATAGCATCCAGATGTAGGTTGACCTCCCGACCAATTGAATCTAGGAGAAGTGCGATGAACCATAAATTCTTGATGCTCCAATAATATTTGTTATAAATTATTCACTCTTTCAGTTTGGGATAGTGGTTAATACAATTATTTCTTCTTTCTATCCATCTCTTCTCTCTCTCTCTCTCTATCAACTTTACAATATTTGTGTGAATTTTTTCTAGCTATATTCTGTGTTCATGTTTCACTCCAATTCTACATGGTATTAGAGCCCACATTTTGCTAGGAAAAAGACACATAAGCACTCATTTGCAGGTACAAAAGATTGAAGTAGTCATAAAGAATGAAATTACTTTTGTCGTCAAACTATATTATGCCATACAATTCTTGATTGGAATAAAAATATTCTTCTTATTCTTAGAAGTAGAGACTTATATCGAATAACCATGGAAAAAAAAAACGATCTTGATTTTGACGATGAGAAAAATTATTTTCTCAACAGACAAGATATGGATTTCATAATTATTTGCATGTCTTTTTGTAAGACACCCGACCCCCTAACCCTTACTTAGGCTGGTGGGGTGGAAAAATTTCCACTTTTTCCACTCATTTCATTTACCTGAATGAATCCCATAGATGAGTTCTGTTCATCGAGAGATTTCCAACAGTTGTAACCATGCTCAAATCCGAGCTCCATATCAAAGTTACAACCTACCAAAATTTTTAGGATTTCATTATTAAATCTAGCACATTTCCATGTGGCTCCCGATTATTCATGCCCTCCATCATGGCACTAACATGACACCAACCGCCTGGCCCATCAGTCCCTCTAGATCAACGGTCCCGATCAAATGGGACCTACCTTCATTGTCGTTGGGGTTATCCTCCCATGGAATTACTAGTCACCCCAATTACCAACTTCGACAACAAGAACTTTGATTTCGATTTGACAACTTTGGGGGATTGATCTCTAATGAACCCGATCATGTCGATGCCCCTAATTTGAAAAATTATTAATTCCCATCCCTTGAGCCTCTTCTTATGGGACCATGTGGGACCCATGACATATTGATGACTAATATTCAATATCAACTATTCGCCGATCAAGGGTCACTGTTAATACCAATATCTCATCGTTGTTGACACCTAATGTCCAACACGTGACCATGAAAACCTCCCATGCTCCGATGATGACACATCTGGATCCAACAATCCAGATCTCATCGAGGCTGCTCCCAGTGGATCGACAATCATCATTCCATATATATAACCTCGTCGTCGTCGACACATTTCTTCTACCCTTTCTCCAGGGCTTCGAAAATCCTTCTTTGATGAATGACGAAGATCTATTGAGCTAAAAATTTGATGGCTAAGATTTAAAGTGAAGGCCTAAGGGTATCCATGCCCAACTGGGCCCACTCATCATCAATGGTAGAGACCACTCAACCTAATGATCCGAGGGATAGGATTAAGACACCTTTCCACAAACTTAGAACTGACAAAGAATCACACGTGGTCCTTTCTTCCAATTACAAGATGACATGTGTCAACCTATGGGACACATTGGCATGACTCATCAACATGACATCATTCTCCCTTTTTCCTCACTTAGATTGGATCCATGACGTTAGACAATCTATGGTTGAGATTTAGTCTCTCCATGATTGACGATTCTCATTCTTCCCCCACACCTTTGTTGTCATCGACATTCCCTTTCCATTGGCACTCCTAGACAATTCCTTCCCTCAAACACTATGATGTTGATTTCATCACCGGGGATATTTCTCCTACTGTCTCTCCAGACCTTCGATCACCCTCCTCCGACAAATGGCTAGGATCTAACAACATCTAGATCCAATGGTCTAGGTTGTAATCAAAGAAATAAGGACCTCTTGGCCTTCCAGGACCACTCCAATCCCTTAGACCACTCAAAAGGTGACACCTATCACCTTAGGGAATAGGTTGGCTTCCAAATCAACATCATGATGTCATCGCCTCTTTGATCACTTATCCGTTGCTTAAGGAAATACACGACTTGGATTATATCTCACCGCTATGCCAATAAATGGTTCTTGTTAAATCTAGAGTCTTCATCATCGTTGACTCCTTGATCCTTCACTCAACTTTACCAATCGGTTATGCTCTGATGACGATGTTATCATCATCAACGATCCAAATCTTTCGAAACCTCCTTCGATAGTTCCACGGTTCTCTCTCATACCTTTATCATCGTTGGCCCTCTTTGAATCACTGCTTGTCTTAACTGAATTTCTATCCTCGACGATGATGCAATTAACATAGATGGTTTAGATCTGAGCGAGATCAATCCCAATGGATCAATGGTATTCAGTCCACCACGGGGTTTCCATATAGTTCAGATTTTGCGCAAGTCCCAACATTCGATCGTTCTCGACGATGATGCCTCTCGTGACAAAGGGTTGATATTTACTCTCTTGTCCAGATCGACAACTAAGAACACCCTCGAATCAAACACAAGTAATTTCTACATGATAACGCCCCGAATCGAGACTTAGCCAGTCACAGAAAGTCTTATGAGTCTTTTCCAAATTCTTACTAGGCCTTCTTGGCCTTCACCTTCACTCCTAATGGGATAAGACAATATTTCTTCATAATCTAGGACACATATTTGCATTTCTGTGAACATTTACTTCAAGGCAGGGGATTTCACATCCTGCAAGCCTTTCCTTACATTTTAGGAAGTTTTGTACAGGGATTGAGGTTCCTTAACCCATACAGGGATTTCTTAAAAAATGAAAGTTCGAAATAGGACTTAACACTTTCAGAATTTTCTTTGGGCTCTTTCCTTATCCACAATAAGTACAAGCGTATCCTCTGGCACCTAAACAAGGATTCAATCCTCCACAACTAATTCGTATCAAGAGGAGGAAGAAGACATGGTTTAACGTAGCTATATTGGCCTTCCTCATACTAATATTACGATTAAGTTATCATGCCTTTTAAGGGAATATCACAACCATTCCTCTCAATCCTCTCATAGGTTCTTACTTGAATCGATACCATTCTAGTGACTGCATAAGCATACTTATATAAATCACATTAAGTGTTGGGTATGGGTTATATTATTTGCCGGGCGCCTAGGGAGGTGCAGGGGCAGTGCCCCGATTTTTTTTTTCTACATCGTGACCACATTTTTCGGGACCGCATTTTACTGGACCACATTATATTTAGGTTGTTTTTCGGCACATAGTTTCTTTGCCAATGTTTTTCTATTTCCGGTTAAGGAATTAGGGTTTTGGACTAATCCAGGTCATTGGGTTAAGGTTTTGGATGTCGCTGGCTCCTATATGTATTTTGTATTGTAAACATTGTAACACAATGAATGAACATAGGATATGCCAGTTTTCCCAGTTTGGGTTTCCAGGGGAAAAATCTCCGTGTAATGTTTGTATTTTCCATTATATATTTTCTGTTCCTTTCTGAATAATCTATTTGCAATATATATTGTACAAGGTTAGAATTTACATTAAGCACAATCATTCAGATGCAAGGATTTACCGAGGAAACAATATTAAATTCCATTACTTACAGGCATGCAAAATATGCCACCTTCACAAACATCCTTCTATTTACCCTATTCAATACACAATGCATAAATAATTCTTATCTGTTAGAGGTTATATCCAATCAATTAACTATGGGTGTTCACCTTTCCACCCAACCATAGGATCTGCGTACTTTGTAACTTCAGTAGTAAGCCACCCCCGTGCCAGGCCATGATACCACCAGGGGATTCTCTTCTTTTCTCGTGTGCACAACTTCTATCACCGACACCCTTCTCCATAATTTAGTCTACAAACCTCTCCTCAGAACTCCTCTAAGTTCTCACAAGGTCTTTCCCGTCTACCAGATCCTACTCTCTAGTTTTGTGTTTGCATATCCTTATTTTTTTACGTACTCATGCATTCCCTTTTTTTTTTCTTAGACCATACTTTCCTGCAGTTGCTATTCACGAGTCTCCTACATGCAACCACTTGGGAAGGTTCTCGACCTGTACCATGTTTTCTTCTGTCAGAAGAAATCCACGGTTTCCACGTGGGCTCGACTTAAGGATTATGGAATGGGTATGCTGTGGTACCTTTGGATAACAAATTCTGCTGTCCTAGCCATTCCTTCCCCATACTTCCATTAATTGGGGTGGTTGGTTGTTTAACTACCAACCCCCTCTCATTAACTGATTTGTCTCGAAACCATGAAAGGGAAATAACTTATTGTTTCCAAATTAAATACCTCAGCAAAGAGATTTGGGTCATATTAACACAATGCACCCCCTCAATAGGCTCCCTCATTCTTTCCTCTAGTGGTATCATGGCCAATACATTCAAGGCTTCACCCCATAGTCAACTGTTGTCATATTTAATAAAACAATAATACATTTACAATGTTTCTATTACATGGTAATCATCAATCATGATTAATTACACGCTGAGGGAAACATGAGTATTATACTGTTTCTCTTGAAATACAATTCCATGTTGTATTAGTCTCAAATCCAGATGAAGTATGGACCAAATTGGAGGTTCTATTCGGGATAAAGGAAGATTGTGAAGAATGCGTGTTGGAGATTGACAAGACAAAGCCAACAAAAAAGTCACCGAAAGAAAAAGCTTCTCGACTTCCTCCTGAAGAAGATTTAAAAGATGTTTCATATTTCCATTCAAATCAAATTTCAGATCTTATTTTCAAATCAGATTCAAAAGTACATGAGCATTCATGTGTTGATCCAGAACGAAGACCCAAATGGTCACAGTCCATCTTATCGACAACCGACTATCTTGCGGGTGATATTGTTGATCCTAGAAGGACGAGATCCCAATTTGAGGGATATCTACATTCTCTCACAACCACAAAACCAGTAATTCCCATGCATTTCTACATGGTTCTAGCATATGACCCTTCTACCTATGTAGAGGATGAAGGGAATTCATATTGGAAAACTACCGTAAATCACAAGGATTTGGATCTTCTTCCTTCCAATCAAAACAAGTGTATAGATAGGGACATCTCACTAGTTCCTCTACTTCATCAGATCCATACATAAATATACATCCTCAACAAAATATTCATTGAGCATAAACTTGCATTTGCGAGGTCTCCTTGGAGCGAAGGACATAGTTGCCTAGTAGCTGTTTTTTTTTTAGCATTGTATCTTGAGGGGGGTTTTTCCCATGAGGTTTTCCATTTTTACCCCCTTTTTAGTGTCCATTCATTAGATTCATTGTAAAATGGGTACCTAACATGGCTGGCTTCTTGCTGAGATCCATTCCTCATTTACTCCCTAGTAGTGTTCAAGGGGGGTGTTGAAGATATTACACACCCACTTAGTATTTATATTCCTAAGTTTATTAGTCTATGTTGAGGGCACCCCTGGTCAGAGATATTCTCCCCTAGATGAGGACACTACATCCTCTTCAGTCATTAATTAGTTTCACTTCAGCTGTATTACTGAAGCATAGTCTTGCATGGAAACCTCAGCATTATCACCAACTGTTGCATGTTCACATCGAGATCATCGCTAGGAGGACACACTTTGTAATATACCTTGTGTATATTACAATACCATTAATTATTAATTAAATCATTAATGTAATAATTATTACTTTTAATGTAAAGTCACGTCTTTTTAGACGTGACTCTACTCATGTATGTGTATTTATACACATTTTTGTACATTTGAATAGGAAAGAAATAATAAATTTATTAAATATTATATGTTTTATATATACCAAGTATTAATCTTCGAAGTGGTATCAGAGCGAAAATCTTGGAGAAAGCCAAAAGCACATGCGTTCAAGATGAAAAATATCATTCTTAAAAACATGAAAATTATGGAAAATATGAGCAACACTCTCGAAGAAATAAATAATTTTGTGAATGAAATAATGGAAGAACTAATAGAGAAGGCAATCCTGGTATGCTTGTAGGAGGGTTTCCGCCAAAACCAAATCGTGCTTCAAGAAGGAAATTATAAGAATCCCTTCATCACCAAGTCAAACCTTGAAGGTGAGGGCCAGTTCACACCAACATTTGGGTATTCAACACCAGACCAATCAACGTTTGGATAGTCAACACCAGTCACAATCTGGTCTCTGATACAAACAAGAATAAACAAACACATAATGGGTGAACTAGATGATCATGAAAATACTGTCACCTTTGTGAAGGAATCCCACCATAATTTGATGTCATTTCTCTACAATGAGGAACAAGATTTCATAATAAAAAACAATGGAGAGAAGGTCCCAATAATCGAGCTTGTGGGGAAAATAGTGGGTCTGTATTTCTCAGCGCTCTGGTGTGGTCCCTGTAAAGAGTTCACTGCACAAATTGTCGAGATTTATGATGAGCTCATGAGGAATGGAGAGGCCTTTGAGATTGTGTTTGTCCACCTTGACCGTACGGAAAAAAACTTCAAAAAGTATCATGCAAGCAAGACATGGCTGTGTTAGGACTCAGAAATGTCACATTTTCATCCACCTTTCCCTTCACTATTCCTTACATTTCATCGTCCCATTAACCTTCCATCATACCATTTTCATAAATACATTTGGGTTTCACATTATTATTTTCCACTTTATTCATTTTAGTATTATAAGTGAATTTGTGATTAAATATTAG
>JASDQU010109537.1:107468-119411 GCA_032191745.1 Picea mariana | reverse complement strand
ACTATTCCTTACATTTCATCGTCCCATTAACCTTCCATCATACCATTTTCATAAATACATTTGGGTTTCACATTATTATTTTCCACTTTATTCATTTTAGTATTATAAGTGAATTTGTGATTAAATATTAGTAATTAACATATTTTCATTATATCTCAAGGTTGGATGAGTTTTATGATGTGTACAGGTATATTTGAATATTTAAACAAAGTCAAACATTACCACCTAGCCTCGAACTCGAATTTCATCTTCAAGCTTTGAATATTTGAAGAATATTTGGGACAATCATTCAAGCATATTCAAAGGAGAAGATCATGGAGATTTTGATGGCATATCTTATGAGAGATGTGTGGAGGATTTGCAGGGATCATATCTTGTAATAATAGGAAAGTGGTTGAGAGAATAGTGGATCTGTAATTATGAGACTCTTATCTTATCTTCAAGACTCTGATGTATAAAAGAGAGTGTTCTCTCTTCATTTTGGGGGAGTTAGGGAGTGAAATATGAGAGATTAGCTTGAAGTCTTAGAAGGGGATTCTTAGCTTTGATTTGTATTCTTTCATTTGTCATGTTTTCATGATTTTTCATTTGATTCTTATAATGTAATTTGAGATAGCATTATTGTGTGAGCTCACATATGTCTTTTTCCTTCTTTCCTGGTTAGTCTTTCAATGTTTTCCTAGATTAATTTCATTTCAACAATTTAGATTATATTACTTCTACTTCAGTCCTGCATATATAATGCGTGTGCTTCGTAAGCCTACGAACTTCGAATGACAAATTAAATAGTTGGGCAAGTACTACAACAGAATTAAACGACAATATTTCCTCCTAACAAGATGGCTCTGCCAATTGGAGATAGGAATCAATGTGAACTGTCTTGGCACTTTCATGATCAGTCTATCCTGACCTTGATTTTTATAAGTCCATATGGGAAAACGTTACAGAAGGAAGCAATGAAATTGATATGAGAGAGCTTACCCATTTACATAGTAAATAATGAAGGATATTGAAACTAAAGAGAAAACAATACTACGAGTGCAAACCTTGGAGTCCCTCTTGGTTTCTGATGAACATGATTTTGTGATAGAGTTTGATGATGAGGATAATGTTAGATGTGCAAAGATTCCAGTCCTAGTTTCTAAACTTGTGGGAAGGACAGTTGATTTGTTTTTCTTTATCAATTGATACTACGATTCTTACTTTCAGTTCACTCTGAAGCTTATTCGAGTATAGAAGGAGTTGAAGGAAAGATGAGAAGCATTTGAGGTTGTTTTAATTGGTGATGAAGGGGAAACATAAAATTTTAAGCTTTTGAATGTGATACCATATGCTGCTGCTTTCCATGGCCGGGTTTCCCTTTACGAAATAAAACTAAGGATATCTTTCAAGTTTTCCATGTCAAACACATCCCAAAATTAATTGTTTTTGGTCCAGATGGAAAATTTATTACAGATGATGATGGGAGGCTCCAATTCGAGGATGGGGATTTTTTTTGTTTTCTTTGAAGTTGAAGGTATGAGTGAGCTCAATGATGAAGAGCCAAGAAAAATAATGAATGTTAGACCATATTCTTTCCACCTACAAGAACACACCAATAATTTTGGACGTTATGAGATGGGTAACATAGTCACTCAGGTTAAGAAACCCAAGCTCTTAAATTTTAAGGCACTGAAGGAAGCACTTGAAAATACCGATGAGTTTATTCTCAGCGATTTATCCAAGTTTGATCACCCTACAATTCTACACTTGGATTTTCGAGCACTAGATAAATTTGTTCATCAATTTGGGCATTTCCCTTGTGCTTCTTTAGAGGAAGATGTCAGTAGATTTATTGATGTGGTAAAGGATCTAAATGATAGTGACAACTGATTGATTAGGTTGGATGTCAATGCCATTGATGAAAATGTAAATGTGTTCAAGCATTGTGCAAGTGGTTCTCGTGCAATGTTGAATCCCATGGAAGCTATGTTTGGTGGAATCGTTGGGCGGGTAATCGTGAAAGCTTGTTCTGGCAAGTTTCGTCCACTTTTCTAGTTATGCTATTTCGATTCATTGGAATCTCTTCCTATAGAACCCCTTGGGCTAGAGGACGTGATGCCTCTGAATTTTGGTTACGATTCCCAAATTTCTGTATTTGGAAAAGAGACGCATAAAAAGTTGGAAGATGCGAAATTATTTCTTGTGGGGGATGGCGCTCTAGGATGTTAGCTTCTAAAGAACTTATCCCTCATGGGAGCCACTTGTGGGAGCCAAGGAAAGATGACTACAATGGATGATGACATTATTGAGAAGAGTAATCTTCGCAGAAAATTCCTCTCTCAGGATTGGAATATTTGGTAGACAAAGTCATAAGTGGCAACATCATTAACCACTACAATTAATCCACGTTTACAGGTTGAAGCAATGCAATATTGTGTGATCTTAGATACCCAACATGTCTTTGGTGACTCCTTCTGGAACACTGAGTTTAATGTTGTTTTAAATGATTTGGACAATGTCAATGCCAGGATGTATGTAGATTCAAGGTGTGTTTACTTCCAGAAGCCATTGCTAGAATTTGGAAATCTAGGAACCAAGTGAAACACCCAAATGATTATCCATCACATGACTAAGAACTATGGAGAATCACGAGATCCCCCTGAAAAGTAGGTACCCATGTGTACGTTTCACTCATTTCCACATAATATTCACTGTTGTCTCACGTGGGCAAGGTATGAATTTGAAGGTATATTAGACAAGACTCCAGCTGAAGCAAATGCTTTTCTTTCCAAATTAGAAGAATGGATTGCAAAAATCAAGTCTGCAGGGGATGATCTGGCCTAACAACTTATAAAGTCTGTTGTCAATTGTTTGGTTTCACAGAGATGTATAACATTTGAATATTGCCTCTCTTGGGATAAAATAAAATTTGAGGATAATGATTATTTGTTGAAGGTGGAAGAAATTTTGAAACGTGAGGACATAAGTGCCCATTATTTACACTCAATCATTGTGCAAAATGAGCTACCTTTCTGTGTCCAAACTCGAGTTATTGGAATTGAGCATTCAAGATACCTTGCACTGATCGGGGAATGTAGGAAAGACAACCTTTCAAGGATGTGCAAAATATTTTGTAGAGTACCCAATGACTTGGAAACAAGATTCATAGTTACCTATGCTTCGAGGATGAAGCTTATTATTAGGAGGGATGCCTTGTAATATACCTTGTGTAAATTACAATAACATTAATTATTAATTAAATCATTAATGTAATAATTATTACTTTTAATGTAAAGTCACATCTTTTCAGACATGACTCTACTCATGTATGTGTATTTATTACGTTGTTGTACATTTGAATAGGCAACGACTAATAAATTTATTCAATATTAAATATATATTTTATATATACCAAGTATTAAGCTTCCACACTTACCTTGGGATTATCACTAGGAAGGCACCACACATGTGCATGCATGAGATTCTCCTCAGTCCACTTGTGTTAGCCAGTTAACTGACGACTGCATGACCAGTTAACTAGGACTAGGTGGAAGTTCACTCTAGTTTCTATAAATGTGTGTCAACATCTCTCTAGATCACCACTATGGTGCATTGGTTGGCTCATGTATCTTATATATATTGTAAATTATTCACTCTTTGAGTGTGGATTAGTGTGGAATACAATTCTTTCATTATTTCTCTCCAATTCTTCTTTTCTTCTCCCAACTTTGCAAGTTTTGTGTTCATTGTTGCTAGCTAGATTATATGTGTAGGTTTCACTACAATTTCACATGGATATCTTTTACTCATCCTCCTAGAGCCAATATCCATCCATATCTATGAGGGACAAGTCATAACTGTTGTAATTACAATTTCCTAATGCAATTGATCCATCGGGGAATATGCAATGGATGAGCTGTGTGCGGGGATCAACACAGAGTCGAATTGTCTCCTTCGCCGGCTCGGTGTGACCTTATTTGGATGATAACAGATTTCACAACCAAGTCTAATACCAAATGAATAAATGATCAAACCAAAAATAATGGAGCAACAAAAAAATTCAACAATACTACACACCAACTTAATCATTTTTATTACCAAGACATATTTATACGTGTGCAAGAGCTATCACATGAAACGATTAATTTTGGTAATCACTCAACAATCTCTCGACCTTTCACTCAACTAGTATTATCCCTGTCTCAAGAAATCCCTTCAAGATATAACCACACTAACAACAATTAGGCTAAGAATAATACAAATGAATCATTAAATCAACAAAAATATAATAACAATATCCTTTTTACGTTGGATACTATTATTTTTCTACTAAACATGTGGGAAATAATAAACCTATGATCATACATATGATGTCCATATAAAATATAAAATATGATCTCTCATCTTAAATTTCAGTTGAACTTTTTGAGTTGTGTCATGGATCTTAATTGGAGTTTTTATCGTGAATCTCACCGGGATATGAGAATGCATAAGGGGCATGGTATCTTATTTAAATGTATGTCATTTGAATCCTTGTTTCAAAAATTAAATATTGTTATATATTTAGGGGAGGATTTCAGGTGGAGAGTGGTTAAATTGTTAGTTATAATTTTTTCAGATAATTTTAATAATCAGATTTGAATTTATGACATTTCCATTGACAACATGTTTTGAGTGGATGGGTAAACCAATTGAGGTAACCCTTGGGACATGTTACCACCCAAATTAGCACTTTTATGAAAGTCCAAATGATGATTCCACGAGGGTAAGCACACTTGAGAAATGCACCACTATCACCTTAGTACAATTTCCGCTTCACTTTAGGCTAGCTCCTAGAAGCCACTGGGGGTATCCCAATATATGTGAAGTAAACTTGTCAAGTAAGTCATTATCTTGTGAAAGATTCACTTCATTACACAACACCTCAATATGTGATTAGATGGGTTAGTGCCCAATAAGTGATAAGATGCCTTAAAGAATATCCAATGAGAAACAAAGGCATAAACCACCTCAATATAAATAGGTTTAGGAGCTAATTATTACATGTTAAGTCTGAAATAATAGATAATCTACAACCATAAATACAAACCAACATTGATAAATTACAAGCTTAATGTATATATAATCATGAACTTAGCATAAAATTGTAAAAACGGATGGTGAATCCCCCTGGGGTTTCACCAGGAGAATCTCCCAATGAAAGATAAACACAATTAACAACTAACAACTAGGATATTAATTTCACAACTAGATATGTTAGATAATCTTGAAAAAAAATCTAGAAATGAAGTATAGAATAGGAGAGGGTTAGAATACTCCTTGAAGCACCAAACCCTAGCCTTAGGGTTTTACCAAATCTATTTTCTAATGCTGCAAATTAATTTCCAAATTTAAAGAACTCCTTAAATAAGCCCACAAGATGTTAGAACAATCCTTAGAGAACAATTGAAGGAGGGTTGGTTTTCCTTCTTAAGGTTATAATTTAACAATGAAGCATGAACCTTTGTACAATATGTCTAGAAAGAAAGATGAAATGTTAACCTTTCTCTAGACAATGAATAAATATTTTTGTTTAATTTTTCTTTTAATATTTTTTTGGATCTTTTATATTTTATAAAACAAGAAAGAAAATCAATTTTGGATTTTAGGGTTTTTGTGTTTGGTTGTTGGGAGTTATACTTAGTTCCTTATTTCCACTTAGGGCTTATGGGGTCAATAGGTATTCCCTTCCAAGAATTGGTTATCCAAGGCTTATGAATTATAATGAGAGACTATAACCTTAGGGAAAATCAGTTTCTTGTCTAATCAAGACAAGTCATGAAAACCAAACCCCTACAAGAGGGTTTCATCATGGGAAAAACCTTCACCAACAAGATCAACTATGACTTGAATATAATGCTTAAAACCCTTGCCAAGGAACTAAAGGTAAAAATGAAGCAATGAATTAAGTACTTACTCAAGTTAGCAATAAAAGAAGGAAGGAACAAACCCTAGAACATCTCCTCTACAAGTAGTTAAGTAAATCTCAAATGGATAGATCTTGTTAGCTTTGTAGAAGTCTTGAACATTCACAATATTATCTTTGATGAACCAAGAAAAATAACCAATAAAGAGAGAGATCCAAAAATTGACACAAAAAATTCAAGAAATATCTTCTATTAATGGCTTGTAAAAATAATCTCCAACAATTCACAATGATTTGGAATGAAAGGAGAGCCTCTATTTATAGAGGATGATTTTACATCATTCTCATTCTTTATTAATTATTTTCCCTAAATTTAGCCTAGGAGACTAATAAAGAATAATTTTCATTCACACAAAGGAGACTATGTCAATACATAATCAAATGATGCCACATGTACATAAAATCCCCATGAGAGAGGAAGATCCCACAAAAAATGGGGCCAGTTCACTCTCCTAGCACAACTTTCCAAAGAAAGAGTGACGTGGAGGCCTCAAAACAAGGTGAAGTAGCCTCCCAAGCAAGCAAAGCTCCAATGTTTTTCTCCTCCAAGTGGAACAACGTCATGAAAATGTGGAGAATGACCTCGAAAGGGGATGGTCTCCACAAAATGTGCTAAAGGAATGCTCAAATAATGTTCATAAATCCTTGAAATATGTCTCCAAAGCATGACCATGTCCATATCTAAGGTCAAGGCATCTCCATGAAGTGTGGAAGTGACCCTCCAAGTAACAAAATGGGTCATAAAACCCCCAACGACTAGTATGACGTCCAAAAGAGTGGGTCAACCCTTTAATCATGTGAAAACAATCTCCAAAAGTGATGAAAGGAGGGATCTCATGAATCTCCAGTGTGGCACGAGTAGAGGATGTTCATGTGTGCAAAAGTGGCCCAAATATGCCTTAGAGGATGTGACCAATGCGTCATAATATGTACATTTCCCTGAGAACTGTGACACTTCCTTGAGAGACGTGGAACCAAGTGAACATATGTAAAATAATCTCTAATAGTAGATGGCCAAAGTGTGATGAATACATAAGAGAGGGAATCCATGCTTAGGAATACAATAAGTATATTATATATAGGTGGGACAACTTTTACAAAGAGCAACAATTTTACATCAAATACAAAGGGGTAAGAGACCATGCAACTCCCGTAGATCATGTGTCCTAGTAGATCAACCCCAAGATGATTGCATACGTAAATCATATCATAAATGAATGACATTGTGAGAGTTACCAACACTAAGGGGCAGTCGACTGTAGCCATAAAAGCAAAATCCAATCTTGAAATGGGGACTAAAAGGACGAGCCAGGTCTGGAGATACCTCATAATCCCCCTACCAATACATAGAACATCTAAGCATGGTCCAATACAATACACGAGTGCAAATACAACCACACTTTTGGCTCATCATCATAGAATAAGACACATAATCTGCTCATATGATGGTCCACATATGGTGAAAAAGTATAAGGTACATTGAGGTGAATTTGAGGTGTAACAAGACCTTTAATAAGTCAAAGACATAGGGGTTGGGTTTTAATCCACTTATATATGCATGGATCATATCATTTTTTAATATAATATTTTTGGGCATAACCACATGTTTGGATACACCTTCAAAGTGATTCCATGTTTCAAGGAAAATCCCTTACAAAAATTACAAATACTATGTATATTTTTTTCCAGGTTACAAAGCTTGGGAAAAACCCTCGAGTACTTCTCCTCATTTTGAGGATGGTACCCAGGGTAAACCCTAGAATCTTCAGGGCACAAGGCCATTCAACAATAAGGCTCGAAGCCATTACAATGATATACTCATGAAGAACTCAACATGTTACTTGTAGGAATTGAACTTGGGTGGGGAGGATAACAATCATTCCTCCCAACCACCCGAGCTAAATCCAATTGACTATAAATACTATGTGTATACATATATATGACTTAGTTTATTTGTGTCTTTGAACAAACATAAAATGTAATTTCATCATTATAATAAATGTATCTAGGATAAACCAAATTATTTAAGGTTCAAGGTTACCCCTCTCATCTTAAAAAATGTAAATACTATCTTATCTATATGCTTAATTACCATTTTCCTCAATTGCATGTTTTCGTGAATATCTATCTATCTATATATATATGCTCAATTAGATATAATTTAAAGCAACTCTCCATCTCGATTTGAAAATTGTTATTTGATGTTGAAAAATGTTGTGAAGTTTATGAAATAGTTCACATTAATATATGTATCAATGTTGGGCAAGATAGAAGTCTGGGTAGCTTGTTAGGTGGAATAACATATGGGACTTTATCTTTGAAACCACTTGTACTATTTAGTTGTGAGTAATTTTATGGATGACTTTGTAATTGTTAGAAAAGTCGTTGAAAACTTAATTACACTATATATATGTCTAAGAATAAATATGAACAATGAATCATATGTTTTGTATATCTCATTTCCTTTTCATAATGATGTCAACTAGGTGAATATTGTTTTAAAAATATTTAAAGGAAGGTTCCTTATGTTTTATATATCTCATTTCGAGGCGAACCTTGTTTTAAAACCATCTAAAGGAATGTTTCTCATGTTTTGTATATATCATTTATTTTCAGGAAGATCTCAACTAGGTGAATCATTATATATCTCATTTTCAGAAAACCTTGTTTTAAAACTATTTACATGAATGTTTTTTTATGTTTTGTATATATCATTTTATTTATTTATTTATTTATTTTTATTTATGAAAATCTTGGATGAGGAATAACACTCTAACTCTACCTTTACCACTTGTTGGATTATATATATATATATATATTTTCATGAGATCTTGGGTGGGAAATAACACTCTAACTCTACCTTTACCATTCTACCTTTACCACTTGTGTGATTATATATATAAAAGTCTATATACAGTTTTTTTTTTTCATTTAAAAAATGTAAATACTATCTTATCTATATGCTTAATTACCATTTTAAAATGCATGTATTTGCGAATATTAAAATTATATTATATTAATTCTCTTATCTATATGCTTAATTACCATTTTTTTAAACGCATGTATTTGTGAATATTAAGATTATATTATATTAATTCTGATTCTGATAATATATTTTTTTTTGTGTTTAATTAGATATAATTTAGAACTTCCTTCCTTCTTATATACTTGAAATCTGTGGTAATTAAGTCTTTGATGTTGGAAAATGTTGTGAAGTTTATGAAAAGTTCACATTGATCTAAGTTTCAATGTCGGGTAAGATTGAAGTATGGGTAGCTTGTTAGGTGGAATAGCTTATGGGACTATATGTTAAAATTACTTTAGATTAACATGTATCATAACATTTAATTGTGAATAAATCTCATGTTTTTGTATATCTCATTTTTTTTTTTTTCATGTTTTTGTATATCTCATTTTCTTTTCACGATGAATTCAATTAGGCTTTTCATATCATTNACATGTATCATAACATTTAATTGTGAATAAATCTCATGTTTTTGTATATCTCATTTTTTTTTTTTTCATGTTTTTGTATATCTCATTTTTTTTTTCTTCATGTTTTTGTATATCTCATTTTCTTTTCACGATGAATTCAATTAGGTTTCTCATATCATTACAATGAAAATTTAAAATAGAAAACCTAAGTTATAATTGAAATGTATTAATGCAAGTTTGGTTATGGTTAGGTTATGGCTAGGTTATGGTTTGGAAAAGTTCATAATTATTAAATGTTCAATTAAGTTAATTGTGAAACGATTTAGTTTTTAAAATATATTTTAAGATTTCTTTATAAAGGGTAAAGACAATTAAAAATAACTACTTTTTCCAATGAGGTTATGGTTTGTTGGTGAGGTTGATCGAGGAATAAGACTAGTTCCATTAGATTCATTGGTTCTCTACATACTCGATAGAGTAGAATTGGGAGTTGATGAGGGTTTTGAAGTCCTCCCACCTAGTTACTAGCGCATCACCTTCCATCCTAAGTGTTTCCATATGACTTTCCCACCAGTTTAAAGCATGACCCTCTAACTTCAATCTAGTAAATTAAATCTTTTGCTCTTCATCTATATGATAAACACTAAAATAAACTTCTAGTTGCTGCAACTAATGATTCAGTTTTAATGCATTGATATCACCTTGGTATGGCTTTATGTCCACTTTCACTTCCATCTTGAATAGGGATTGTGAAGGGTTAGTGACGCTTGAAATCGGTTGCTCTTTCTCAATTTCTTTCCACGATTCCTTTTCTGGGTTTTCATTATCTCCTGATTTCCTATTTGATCCAATCTCTGAGTTTGAGCCTCTAACTTCTCCGAATGGTCCAAGATTGCTTACTAGAGCTTCCACGAGGAGGGACATATTGCGAGATATGTGAGCGACTTGCTCTTCCAACCTTGCAAATCTCTCCTCTTTCAGATCTCAATGGTTTTATGAACAAACTCATCGGCCATGGTTAGGGTTCTATGACTTTATTCTTACACTTATTCCTGGATCCCTACAAATTTCCACAAATACCCAAAGAAAACCCGCTCTGATGCCAATATGATCGGTAAACATCTGTGGATATTCCACTGGAACAATTTGTCACAACATATATGACAAATAAAACTGAAATCTACACAATGAAGGTTAAATTCCTTTACATTCTAGTATCTTTAGTTACCAATTTTTTGCTGATGCATGAAATACATAAAATGCGGAAAATAGAGAACAATAAAATACAATCACACACCATCAACAAAATAACACAAAGATTTGATCTAGGAAACCCTTACAGGAGAAAACCTAGCTAGAAGGTGAGGCTGCTCTGTGCTCTTTTCTTTGGTATGGAAATAATGCAAGTACAAAGGAGAAGGCACTCTCTATGGAGTTACCTGAGATCTGTGGCCTATTAGGCTGCTACATAATATTAACCCCCTTTGTTACAATCTCTAATTTCCCACTCCCAGTTGTTCTATTCTGGTATGGAACAAAATACAATGATATAGAATGGAACCCCTTCTCCTTCTAGCGGCCCGATATTTAACATATCCCAATAACCTTCTAGGGTTAGGACCTTCCTCAACCCTCAATTAGTGATTGGTTTTGGACCTTCTAGAATGTTCTAGAAAATACACTACGTGTATATCCCCACACGTTTAAGTAATGAGGGTTGACGTGGCATCCACTCACACCATGGTGATCAATATGGTAGGTCAACTTGCGAGAGACATAACTTTTGCATACAAACTCCAATTAAGACAATTCTTTCATTGTTGGAAAGGTATATGTGTGTATAATATATATGAAAACTCCACATTAATGTTTGGACCATAAAAAACTGTCATTTTATTCCTCAAGATGGGTCCAAAAGATTTCAGATAGTTTTTTTGGACCCAAATTTTCAAACTTGGACCAACCGCTAAAATGACTCTTCAAGTTGATTCCTCAGATTTTTCCACCCATAAAGCATCAGGATAGATGAAAAATAATATAATGATCCAATCCCAATTAGATAGCGAATTCTCAAATAGTGGGTAATGAAATCCTTTTCCTTTGTTCTAGAGCCCATATAAAATATCCCAACCATATGGCTTGAGACAAAAAATAATAATGACCATGGTGATTTCCAATTTTCCTTCCATGTAATATCAATCATTATTGTAAGTGTGAGTATTGGGATCCCTTATCTTAGGTACATGGCCATCATGGAGAACCTCTTGCTAAATCGATTCAAAAATCCTCTCCTTTCAAGCCACCACATATAACACTCATCCTGCTACAAAATACTGTGCATCATAAATCTCTATCTTATTTCCTATATTTAATCTCTATATTTCATATAACACTCATCATAAATCTCTATCTTATTTCCTATATTTAGTTTATGAAGCATCATTTCAAATCATATAACTTCTAAACCGTTTACATTTTTTATTTTCATTATATATGAAAAAAATAAAAAATAAATTTATCTTTTTACATACATTTTCTATTTAACTTTCAAATATTAAACC
>JASDQU010109537.1:13501-24826 GCA_032191745.1 Picea mariana | reverse complement strand
ACCCTTAACTTGGAAACTGTACAAAATTTACCACAAGAGAGAGAGCCGAAGTAATAATATAGACTTTTCATACAACATTTTAAATACAATGAAAGGTTAGGTCTGAATCAGTCCTGAGCCAAAACTTGTAACGCATAGATATACAAAATCAGTAGCAAGGACAAAATCATCGCACTATGGTTTTCGAATGACGGGAAGGAACCACTACCCATCAAGAGGACATGACTTTTTTACACATCCGAAAGGATTATGCTGTAGGACTCCCAGTAGAATATTCAAGGTATCTGAAGAAAAAAAAGATGGTAAGGGTAATAGATGGATCAACCGAGGGTTTGGTAAACCTATAGAATGATGACTCCATATCTTCCAGGGAAAAAATAAGAAGTAATATAACGTATTATCATACCAAATAGAAAGAATCGACATCAATGAACTTTACAAAGAGTCAACCTATCTTCTTCAGATTCTTGAGGGGAAACGATAATAGGATAGTAAAACAAGATGACCTATATACCATGATTTAGGCATTTCATAGAGAGACCTTCCTCTGATGATAAACAAAGGTGCATCACTTATTTGAGGGGTGGCATATACTGGAAAACAACCCTAACAGAGAAATTCTCCGGTGACTACTATAGAGAGATCCCAAATGTCTAACCAAGAAGGGGTATCGACAATCTCCGGGAGGAAACCTTTTGTTTTTTCTCGGTACTACGAGCGATTTCGAAAGATATTACAGAGAAAATTACCCGCAAAGAAGAATACCACAGATATGAAAAGAAAAAAAAAAAAGACATAAAACTGGTAAAGTAACAGAATGCCTAATATTATTTTTTTTTTCTGAATATTACATCTCCCTTTTGTTTTACCTATCTCGGATTGTGTTCAAAGAAAACTTACCAGGGCCAGGGTCATGCTGGTAGTAGAACCAGGGAGTGACCATCATAACTCACAATCTTAGATTCTGGAATTGGTGTATGTCAAACCTTCGCGAAGAAAAACTCACGAATGAAAAAGCTGTAAACCTATTCTAACCCTAAGCGACATCCTGTCATCTCGTAGTAAATGCAGGGAGTGCAAAGAATGGATGGCCATGTGACAATGGCAGAATGAATGTGACACTTGGAGTATGGAGCCAATAAATACATAGGGAATCGTGGGATGACATTCAGTGAAATTTCATAGCTTTAGATTTTACGATAGTAATACACCTCATCCACTTAAAGGAGGTTGTGATGGACACCATCATGATTCAGATTAAACAATTTCACCCTCTGTGTAAATCCGAGAGAACAATAAGAACCTAGTTGTCAACTTTCCACTAGCCTTGGATCTCGTACCTTCACTACAATCAATCTTCAATTCTAATGAGAACTTGGTAGTTAGTTTAGCTATCTGGTGTAAGAGAAAACCCAACCCTAGGTCCTTCATGATTAAGGATTATTTAAGGCTTCCTTCCATAACTCCATAGGTGTACTTATGCACGAACTTAAAGTATTGTGACATTTAAAGTGAGTTTCATAATGTATTATAAGATTTTCCTTAGGTGCACACCCTATAGGTATACGAGTACAGAATTAAAGGAAGAAGGGGGTTTGCCAAATAGTTTTGGGGGCCTTTCCTTATAACCTCCTAATCATGACGAATAAGAAATCTTGTGGTAAATAGAGAATTAAGAGTTTATAACAAGGAATTTGTAATATAATTTTAAACAATGTTATTATAGAGTTCATGATCAATTTGACATCAGGATGGCATAACTAGGACCCTTATTTTACCAAGAAACTATGTAAACAAAAAAAAAATTGTGGTAAATATGGGGTTCATTACATATGGTATCAGAGAAAAGTTACAACATTGGGCTTGAACAGGGCCACATTTTTCGCTTAGTATATATTTCGATTTATGAAAAACTAATAAACTTATTTCTACAAATAGAAATCCCTTTCTGTTTTATGTTAATTATGGCAGCTCAGGACAGAGTAGAAATTAGGATGGAAAGAAATCTGGAGCAGAGACCTCCTGGAGATCCAAGACAGAATAGTGACGAAAGCTCACCCATGGAAGTGTTGGAAACAATGAGGAATATTATTGTTGAACTGCACGTTTTCAAGGCCGACAACGAGAAATTGAAGAAAGAACAGCAGGAACAACAAGAGATAAACAAAGTCCTACTACACAGTATAGTGACCAAGAAAATCCCAAAGGATGATAATAACGACAAAGAATTCAACAAGAGAGCTTCTAAGAACTCGGGACTAGAAACAGAAAGAGGAGACAGTTCGTCTGAAGGTACACCTTCAGCTGAAGACAAAACTAAAATAGACAAAAAAGGAAACAAGTAGACCACCTGGAAGGAGAATTTAAAAATATCAAACCAACTACCTTCGATGGAGAATCCAAGACAGGGGAAGAAGTTGAGGCATGGTTGTTGGACATAAAGAAATACTTCCAGATCTACAACTACTCCAGTAATATGAAGCTCAGAATGGCCATCTACAATTTGAAAGGGAAGGCCAACATTTGGTGGCATGACCTAAAATTGGCCAAAGACCTAAAGGAGAAACAGTTGGAATGGTCCGACTTTAAGAAGTATTTCAAGAAACAATACCTTTCTGAAAGCTACTATGAAAGGAAAACAAAGGAATTTTACAAACTAAGACTTGGATAGATGACAATGGAAGACCTTATAAATAAATTCTTGGAACTATTAAGGTTCGTACCTTACATCTGAGAGGATAAGGTAAAAATCCAGCGGTTCCTAAGTTGTTTACCGCAGTCCTGTAGGGACATAATTGAATTTGACAACCCCAAATCATTGAGTGAAGTGTTCAGAAAGTCATGAATGTTCTACGATCAATACAAACAACAAGTAGAGTTTCCTAAAGCCTGGAAGGATAAGAAACAAGATTGGATGAATCAACGAAAAAAGGGATACTAGCCAGCTCCCTATCAGAACACAACAAAAATATTCCCGAGGAAATACTTTCACGCAAACCATCCAACCACACAAGGAGGCGGTAAATTGTTAAACCTGGGAACAAAGAAATTTGGGGACAATCCATAGGAACCGTTAAAGTGTTGGGAATGTGGGGAACCTCACCTTAGGAGGAACTGCCCACATTTAAGCATGAAAAACAGAATTGCTATTCATAATTTGCAGGAAGCTTCGACGGTGAGTGATGTAAGCAGAATGCAGCCATTGACGATCAGCAAGCTAACCACTAGTCCTCTATGGTGGAAATTGAAGGTAAAATCAATAACACCCAAATTTCTATTTTAATTGATCCTGGAGCTATGTTAAGTTATATCACTCCTGGAGTAGTAGAGTCAAATAAACTTAAGAGGATGAAA
This sequence comes from Picea mariana, assembly GCA_032191745.1. Lineage (NCBI taxonomy): Eukaryota > Viridiplantae > Streptophyta > Pinopsida > Pinales > Pinaceae > Picea > Picea mariana. The sequence continues at coordinate 21,472 of JASDQU010109537.1, read as the reverse complement.
CACGCAAAATCATGGATGGTACAGTTAGCAATGGGAACTAAACAGAAAGTGGTTGACTTTGTTTCTGATTTTGAATTTAACTTAGATGGTTAAAATATAAAAACAAATTTGAATATTCTACCACTAGGGTCCTACAATATGATAATTAGAATGGATTGGTTGGAGAGACACAAAGCAGTCCTAGATTGTTATACAAAGACACTTAACTATAAAGATGATTGTGACACTACTAGAATAGCCCAAGGTATACCAAAACCAGTATCAGTTAGACAAGTCACAAAAATGCAATTCAAGAAATGCATGAGAAAGGGCTGTCAAGTTTACGCCATCCAAATAACAAATATGCTAGAAAAAGAAGATAATCCAAAACTAGAAGATTTTGCTGTCCTATGTGAGTTTAGAGACATGTTTGCTGATGAGATACCAGAATTACCTCCTAGAAGGGAAACATAATTCTACATAGACCTACTACCTGGATCAACCCCTATCTCAAAATCACCTTACCGAATGAGTTTACCTGAATTGACAGGACTAAAGATACAACTACAGGAATTGTTGGACAAAAAGTATATCAGACCCAATGTTTCACCATGGGGAGCACCGGTCCTCTTTGTGAAAAAGAAAGATGGTACCCTAAGACTATGTATCGACTATAGACAATTGAATAAAATGACTATTAAGAACAAGTACCCCTTACCTAGGATAAATTACCTATTCGATCAAGTAGGCGGGGCCAAGATCTTTTCAAAATTGGATTTACGATCCAGTTACCATCAAGTCGGGATAAAAGATGAGGACATAAGCAAAGCAACCTTTCAAACAAGATATGGACACTACGAATTTGTAGTCATACCTTTCAGACTCACTAAGGCACCAGCCACATTTATGTTCCTGATGAACAATATTTTCAGTCAGTACTTAGACAAATTCGTACTAGTATTTATCGATGATATTCTGGTGTATTCTAAAATGGAGGAAGAACATGAAGAACACTTAAGAATCATCCTGCAAACTTTAAGGAAGCACCAACTATATGCTAAATTCGATAAGTGCAATTTTTACCAAAAAAAGATACAGTACCTAGGACACGTGATATCTGCAGAAGGCATTGTAGTCAATCTTGAGAAAGTAAGGGCCATTATAGAATGGTCGGTACCAAAGGATGTAGCAGACATCAGGTCATTCATGGAATCACCAGATACTATCGTAGATTCATAGAAGGATTTTCTAAAATAGCTTACCCTATCACGTCATTACAAAAGAAAGGGACCAAGTTTAATTGGTCACAGAAATGTCAATACAATTTTAACAACATGAAGGAATTACTGACAAGGACACCCATATTGAAGGTAGCAGACCCAGATAAAGACTTTACTGTATGTGTTGATGTAAGTGAAGAAGGACTAGATGGTGTCCTAACTCAGGAAGGAAACACGATTTGTTATGAGTCCCGGAAATTAAAAGAACTTGAACGAAATTATGTCACTCATGACTTAGAATTGGCAGCGGTAATACACACCTTAAAAATGTGGTGACATTACATAATGGGTAGAAAATATCTACTATTGATGGATAATAGCAGCGTGAAATATTTGTTTATCCTACCAGATCTTAACGCAAGGCAAGAAATATGGCTAGCATTCTTGAGCGAATTCAACTTCGAAGTCAGACATATCAAGGGTAAGGAAAATAAGGTAACAGATGCTCTAAGCAGAAGAGTCCATGAGTTATTTGAAATAAGTATCACCAGGGCAGATAGTGATCTGGAACAAAGAATAAGGACGACAGGTATTAACGACGAAAAGTACACTAAGATAATGGTAGAATTACATAACAGTACCACAAACTCAAAAAAACCAGATCTAAGTATCGATAAGGAGGGACTACTACGATTTAAAAATAGACTTTACATACCAGATTCAACAGAATTAAAGTTAATAGTCTTGGACAAAGTGCATACGAAACCATATTCTGGCCATCCAGGATACCAGAAAATGATAACAACACTTAGAAAAATTTTTTACTGGCCTAATATGAAGGGAGAAACAATAGAATACTTGGCTAGGTGCCAAGATTGTCAGCAGGTTAAGGCCGAACACCAACATCCATCCGGCCTATTACAACCATTACTAGTACCAGAATGGAAATGGGAGAACATATCATTGGGCTTTATAACAGGTTTTCCAAAACTCAGAAACAGAATGATTCTATTATGGTTGTGATTGATAAACTTAGTAAGTCCGCACACTTTATTCCTGTAAAGTCTACTTTTAAAGCTATAAACATTGCTGAAATATTTATGAAATAAATTTTTAGACTGCATGGTATTCCTAAAATGGTGATTTCAGATAGAGACGTAAAATTCACATCCGCTTTTTGGAAGGAATTGTGTGTAGGGCTAAATACTATTTTGAATTTCAGTATGAGCTATCACCCACTAACGAATGGACATACCAAAAGGACAAACCAAATCATAGAGGATATGCTCTGCATGTACGTAAGAACAAAACCAAACAAGTGGGAAGACTATTTACACTTAGTAGAATTTGCATATAACAATGGGTACCAAACTTCAGCTAAGTTAAGCCCTTTCGAGGTAATGTACGAAAAAAAGTGTACAACTCCAATTAGCTGAGATAGCTCGGTAGACAGACTCATGGTTGGACCAGAAATGCTCCAAGAAATGGAGAAAATGGTAAGGAAGGTACAACAGAACTTAAAAGAAGCACATGAGAGACATAAGAGCTATGCAGATCATAAAAGATGACACTTGGAATTTCAAGTGGGAGACCATGTTTATTTGAAGGTCAAAGCCTGAAAAAGTTCATTGAAGTTAGGAATCTGTGCCAAGATGGCACCCAGGTTTTGTGGGCCCTTCAAGATTCTAACTCAAATTGGACCCGTAGCATACCAACTTGCACTTATAGCTAATTTAGGAATTCATAATGTATTTCATATTTCTTTGTTGAAAACATATGTTCATGACCCTACTCATATGATTGATTATAACTTAGTGTAGGTGGAACCCGAAGGCGAGTTCTAGGTGGAACCCCTGCAAATTCTGGACCGGAGAGAAATAGCACTTCGGAATAAAGTCGTCGCTCAGGTAAAGGTGCAATGGAAACACTTTAGTATTAAGGAGGCCACTTGGGAGTTGGAGGGAGATTTGCAGAAATCTCATCCAATCATGTTCCAAGAAAGGAATGAAAACTGAGGAAAGTGTTTTATTGAAGGGGGAAAGGATGTGACATCCCCCAAAAAAAGTATTTTTGAAATTTAAAATTTGTTGGAAAATTATACTGTTTTTAGTAAATTCGAATTTGGAAAATTTTTGCCATTTATGGCAATTCTGAATTTCGAATTGGATAATTGTAATTAATTATTATGATTGTTGGGTAGAGATATGATTTGACCCAACTAACTATTTGACTATGACACTTGTATGAGAAAATAATATTTTATATTGATTGGAGGAGGACAAATGGAACAACCACGTTAAAATCAACTGACCATGACTCCATGAGTGGAGAACATGTTGGCACTACCTCTGGGATGATTGTTACAAGTGGAAAATCAGTGATTTGGCCATTGGAAGCCCTTTAAAAGTAGGGATTTATAAAGCTTCGAAAATTTCCAAGGGGGGGAAAGAAAGACTTAGGCAAAAGGATTTTTGTTAAATAGAATATGTGAGGAGGCAAGAAGCTACCTAGTATGCAGGGAAAAGAGACTATTGTTTTCTTTTTGTTATGAACACTATTGATTGACTGTGAGGCAAGAGGAGTATGCTGAAAATTGAGGGACATTGCTGAGGAGGATTTTCCGAGTTAGCCCTCATGGACTCATGGTCAGGCTAGGGGGTGAACTGGGCAAGTGATTTGGTTGTCTGATTCTATGGTTGGGAGGAACGTGGTTGTTCCCTTTGTCTTCCCACAAACTGGTTCAGATATGTTAATCTTCTCCTTCTCTGTTTTGAATGAGCATATATACATATCTAATTGATGTAATGCATCTGTTTGTAAGATCGTATATCTGATGTAATGTAACTGCTGTGTCTAAATCGAATTATTTCTATCTCTATGGAGTGAATTAGTTACAGGTGTAGCGCAATCATTAAAATTATGTAGGAAAGATAGAATTTATCTCATTTATTAGGTTATGGAATGGGTTGGTGTGATTTAATTATGGAAGTAACCATTTTCTAAAACTAGATTTCTGCTAGAACAGAGGTATTTCCCTTACGTTGAAATTCCTGGTATGATCATCTGAGAATGAACAAATTGAGAACTAGTCTATATGTAATTGGAATAAGTATATTGTTGTAAATACAAATTCAGATTTATAACTGAAAACATGATGCTATCTTCCACTTAGTGTAGATTTAAACTACTCCGAATCAATCCACTTCCATGTTAGAACTGTGACCAGTATTTATCCAATCTCTATGAGCAAGCATGATGATGAAATACGGATCCTAATGCCTACATAAACAATTACGTACATACAAATATATACATTAATGTATTCATAAGCATTCTCTCCTATATTCTGAATATGATAAATTTTCGACACACACAACCATAACTATAAATTGAATGCATAGGAGTTAGAATACTCTAGTGGAAAAAACAACCAATGCACTTCATCTTTTTTAAATCGAATATAGTAGACCAAAAGCTATTAGTGAATATATTAAAAAAAATATGGGAGAACCCTTTCCTTTCTATAATGAGTTAGGCCAATGGCTTAGAACATAGTCGAGTAGCATAAATAGTATGTACAATGTTCAAATTTTTAAAAGACGGAAATACTTTGCCACAGGTTTTCATTCCAAGTAAATCCGACCAGGACTGTCAGTCTAAAATTTCAAGAATATAAGGATATTACATAGTTGACCAGACTATTTATTACAGAATCAATACGTATACAGGAAACTGATGTTATACCATTTATGGAAGAACGATCGCAAGGGTTTACTCCAATAAATGTTACAGTAGACACAAAACTTGTTATAATAGAGCTAGTTGAATCACGATCCCCTTGGGGATGCTAGAACCTGTAGAGTTAGCCGGGGAGTGAGAGGCTCGGAACCATAATACCTCTTGCATAGAAGGCCACAACGGGCATATGAGGCTTTCATAAATGGAGTCCTTGGAAGATTCAATTCCTGTAGACATTAGTCTTTAATCGAGGATTAAATAATAAAGAAAGTAGATTACAATGAGACATTTAAAAAGTTAAATCAATGTTATCCCTTTCAGACAGATACTTATCTTGTTGATGCGTGCGTTTGAATCCTTTTCCCATCGCCTGTTGTTTTTCTGGATGTTTTGGTCAAGGGGGGAGGGCATCGTACGATCTCTGATGGGTCCTCACAACAACAAGGCCCATCATTATGACAATAATAAGTTTTATAACGAAACCCTTAACTTGGAAATTGTACAAACTTTACAACAAGAGAGAGAGAGCCGAAGTAATAATATAGACTTTTCATACAACATTTTAAATACAATTAAAGGTTAGGTCTGAATCGGTCCTGAGCCAAAACCTGTAATGCATAGATATACAAAATCAGTAGCAAGGATAGAATCATCGCACTATGGTGTTTGAATGACGGGAAGGAACCACTACCCATCAAGAGGACACGACTTTGTTACACATCTGAAAGGATTATGCTATAGGGATCCCAGTAGAATATTCAAGGTATTTGAAGAAAACGAAGATGGTAAGGGTAATAGATGTATCAGCCGAGGGTATGGTAAACCTATAGAATGACGACTCCATCTCTTCCAGGGAAAAAAAAAGAAAGTAATATAACGTATTATCATACCAAACAGAATTAATCGACATCAATGAACTTTACACAGAGTCAACCTATCTCCGTCAGATTCTTGAGGGGAAACGATAATAGGATAATAAAACAAGCTGACCTATATACCACGATTTAGGCATTTCACAGAGAGACCTTCTTGTGATAACAAACGAAAGTGCATCACTTATTTGAGGGGTGGCATATACTAGAAAATAACCCTAACCCCAAAAGACTCCAGTGACTACTATAGAGAGATCCCAAACATCTAACCAAGAAGGGGTACCGACAATATTAGGGAGGAAAACTTTTTTTTTTCTCGGTACTACAGGTGATTTCAAAACATTTTATAGAGAAAATTACCCGCAAAGAACAATACCATAGATATGAAAAGAAAAAAAAAACAAGACTGAAAACTGGTAAAGTAACAGAATGCCTAATATTATTTCTTTTCTGAATATTACATCTCCCTTTTGGTTTACCTATCTCGGATTGTGTTCAAATAAAACTTACCAGGTCCGAGGTCGCACCGATATTAGAACCAAGTAGTGAACATCATAACTCACAGTCTTCAATTATGGAATTGGTGTATGTCGAACCTCTGTAAAGAAAAACTCACGAATGATAAAGCTGTAAACCTATTCTAACCCTAAGCGGCATCCTGTCACCTCATAGTAAATGCATGGAGTGTGGAGGATGGATGGCCATGTGGTAATGGAAGAATGAATGTGACACTTGGAGTATGGATCCAGTAAATACATAGGGAATCGTGGGATGACATTCAGTGAACTTTTAGAGCTTTATCTTTTACGACAGTAATACACCTCATCCACTTAAAGGAGGTTGTGATGGACACCATCATGATTCGGATTAAACCCTTTCACCCTCTGTGTAAATCCGAGACAACAATAAGAACCTACTTGTCAACTTTCCACTGGCCTTGGATATCGTACCTTCACTACAATCAATTGTCAATTCTAACCAGAACTTGGTAGTTAGGTTAGCTGTCTGATGTAAGAGAAAACCTGACCCTAGGTCCTTCATGATTAAGGATTATTTAAGGCTTCCTGCCATAACTCCACAGATGTACTTATGTGCAAACTTAAAGTCTTGTGACATTTAAGGTGAGGTGCAACATGTATTATAAGATTTTCCTTAGTTGCACAACCTATAGGTATACGAGCACAGAATTAAAGGAAGAAGGGGGTTTGCCAAATAGTTTTGGGGACCTTTCCTTATAACCTCCTAATCATGACACGAATAAGAAATCTTGTGGTAAATAGAGAATTAAGAGTTTATAACAAGGACTTTGTAATAGAATTTTAAACAAAGTTATTATAGAGTTCATGATCAATTTGACATCAGGATGGCATAACTAGGACCCTTATTCTACCAAGAAACTATGTAAACAAATTTTCTTTTTGTGGTAAATATGGGGTTCATTACACCCCTCTTTATCTTCCTCTCTTTCTCTCCCTCCCAAACTGTAATATCTCCTCTTACCAACATTTTATTTTTTAATTACATTGAAAAACATATACTTGTATAGTTATACTTAGTTTTCTTGTATAAACTCGAAATAAATGTTTATCACATACAATTGTTTAATATTCTTATATAGTGGTCATAATGTTTCCATGATAGGATAAAGAATCATTGGCACTCAATACCATATATCAATTAAATCATTACACAAATCACCAACATTGCATGAGCCTTCTCTTCTTCACAGGCAATGTGACATAAGTTATTATTTTTTTTGTTACGCTTTTGTTCATACATTATCACTATATTACGCATCCTTGTCCACAAAAATGGTTATGGTTTCATAGGGACATGTTGTGTTTCTAAGGCTTGGAGAGGACATATACACCGAAGCATATATGAGCTCATTATTTATCCTCTGATAAAAAATAATAGCCATGGTACAAATTTATTTGTTATTTTGTTGAATAAGAAGAACTAGTTAATATTTCGATCTAGTTATTGTGATACCCAACTCAAATACATATTCATCTTTTCTTTTTGTTTTTTAATTGTCAACATCATGTATTGATTTCTTTTAGTTCGATGATGGTTCGATGGTTTCATTTTGATTTAAACGAGTTTATAAGTATTCCACTGTGGTTACATTATTCCATGTCATTTCGAAATGGTTCACTGGT
>JASDQU010109536.1:35504-100636 GCA_032191745.1 Picea mariana | reverse complement strand
TTGAAGCTATAAGATATTACGGTCCTGACTAATTGTGGATCTTGGGTGACGAATTAAATCACTCGCAAGTTGTTTCCACAATCATCCTTGATCATGAATCTGCTTCGAGAGTCTTCACGACTATTGGATCACTTTAAGTGGAAGGATAGGATAAGTGGGGCCAAATGGTTGAGAATTCAATTATCTGAATACCTGTCAGCCGTCGGATCAAATTAAGTGGGAGGATAGGATAAACGCGGTAAAAGATCTGAGATCTTAACTATGTGAATTTCCATCATATATTTCTAAAGTGGAAGGATAATATAATCAATATTGGAGGGTCATTGGATCTAAACCAAGGCAAAGATGCATCACATACACATTGAGCCGTTGATCTAAGATCATTATCAACGAACAACAATAGTTTCGGGTCTAAAGATGTGAGGAGGTTAAGCTCTGGAGAAATCACTTCAGGAGTTTCAGTTTGAGATTTGAAATCTTCGAAGTCCAGAGAGCCAGAGAGCCGAAATACATTCTCGACCTTCGGATCATCCGAAGTAAATCTCAGTCATCAGATCGTCTGAAGAAGACCTCAAGCGTTGGATCGTACGAAGTCAATTTGGGCCGTCTGATCCAGAGTGTTAGTTTGAGATTTGAAATCTTCGAAGTTCGGAGAGCCGGAGAGCTGGAGAGCGTAAGTTTGAGATTTGAGATTTCAGAAGTTCAGAGACCTGAAGGAGATCTCGACCATTGATCGAGAAAGGGGAAGCATAACCGTTGATCTGGTTGAAAGTTCAAAATTCTGGAGTGGAGGCAGAGCCGTCGATTGAGAAGGACAGGTGTCTATGGATCATCAACTCTGAAAGATTGGCGTACGAAAGAATGAAGGGTTTGAGATTTGAATCTCTCGAAGCGCGGATCACGAAATAAATCAAAACCGTTGATTTAGGGAGGTTGGATCTGATCCACATATCATGAAAGATCAAATCTGAACCGTCTGTTCAGGAGCACCGTCAAGATCATCAGATCGATGGTCTCGTCGCATTGCGGGGTCAGAACATGCTCGGATCATAATTTTTCGTGAGTGGGCCGCAATCAAAACCACGGTATCGCCAAAGACATATGTGGAGATCTGTAGTGAATTGCGGAGAATACATATACATATTTCTCTATTTTTAATCAAATTTTAAAGATAACATGTTAACAAAAAAAAATTACTTATATTTATCTTTATCTCTTAAAGAGCATATGAATCATCATGAAGTTTGAAAGGGAGGCCAACACATTGTGGAATGAACAATCAAGTGCCACTCAAGTCTCATTAGGTAATCATTATTAAAATGTAATAAGAAAAACTTTATAATTTAAATTCATTTCACTTTTTTATCTTACATTACTTTATTTTTGAGCATTACAATGTCACAAAAAAAAATTCACAATTTCACTCCATTTCACTTCTTAATTTGCATTATTTTGAGCAATTTTAAAATTTTGAACAATTTCACAATAAAACATTATGAAGATTTTTTTAAGAAATTTTACAATAAAAATTTATGAAGGTTTGTCATGAAAAAATAATATAAAAACATCATTTAAGTTAAGAAGGCATACTCAACAATAAAATGGGCATGCACAATTAAATGGTAATTTAGAGATATGTGGCTCATTTTTGAGAAGTCAATTGCATCTAGCTCTAGTGGTTATGGGATTGAGTGTTATCTTCTCCATCCATGTTTTATTCCTGTAAGTGACATGTTGAGATCATAATGAGTATATTGTTGTAATGGTTGATGTCACATTTTACAAATACCAAAAAGGTTTGAATACTTACAACACAAATTGATATTTCTAAAAAGATATGCATTCATTAGAGACTTGAACTTTAAGCATGAAACACTAAATCTTAGCTTTCATGCCAACAAGAAAACATATCAACAATGGAGGTGTTATTGGCATCCTATATTTAATGGATTCACATTATTCAATAAATATTTTACAAAAGAGACTTTGAGAAAATCTCGATTTGCTACAAACACAATTTGATCCTTTGTCTCCATTGACCTCTATGCGAATAACTAGCAAGATAGGTGAATTGTTGTGGTTGATAAAATTTGATGGTGTGAAAATAGTTCATAATTTAGATTCTTTATATTTTTAGTGGTACACTTCTGAATTTAACATATGTGATGGATTTGGTGCAATATTTGACATATGTTATGGATTTGATGCAATATTTGACATATGTGATGGATTCAGTGCAATAAAATCATTTCGAGTTTCTAGAATTAGGGGTAGGATATGGATTGGCGTTAAACACACATATTGTCAAGGATTTGAAATGTTCAAAGGGGATTTTGCATGAAGAAATATTCTCACATGAACATGTTAAGATGCATCGAATCCTTTACAACTTTAGTTGACACATTATTCATAGTAATGCCACTATAGTGAGATTTTGGAAACTAAGTACAAAAACAAACAAAATGTGAGATAACAAAGTAAAGAACACCAACAATATTAATGATGGGTATTAAGAACCTCCCGCAAAAAGTTCTTTAGTAGAGGCTTGGACATGTTTTCAACTTACATAGTTGCAATATAATAATCCCAATGGTCAACAAATTAGTTTCCTAGAATGACACATTGATATAGAGCAACCAGTGCTTAGGAAATCTCTAAAACATATGGTGTTCAATTTGATGCTACAACCTCCATGAAACTAATCCATCCAAGGAGAATAGAAGATATTAACTATCCCACTTTCCTAAGACAGAAACCATGTATTAAAAAATTTCCAAACCCAACAAAATCCTTTGCATTGCCTTTTAATCTCCTCTTGGCATGCTTGATTTCTTACTACTTTCATGTAACTAAAATCCAAAATTAGAATGAGTACTTAAGTGGTTCTAAGTGGATCTATACCTTAGACACTTGCTTCCCCACTCTTTCAATAAAATACGAGAATTCAGTTACTACCTTTCTTCCACTTATCACTAGTTGCTATAATAATTGTTTTCAGTTGTCATATTTTTATTAAAAATAAGTAGTCTATGATGTTATCACACTTTCTTCATGAACTTTCACAAGTTGATAGTCTGGCCAGATTGCCACTTGTTATTCTTCTAACCTTTTCAAATATAAGCACTTGGATGTCTACTTTAACCTATTCAAATATAGACACTTTGATGTCTACTTTAGGAGTTGGTGAACGTATATCTTCCATTACCCATATAGTTAGCTAGAATTTTTACAAGTTGATAGTCTGGCCAGATTGCCACTTGTTATTCTTCTAACCTTTTCGAATATAGGCACTTTGATGTCTACTTTGACCTTTTCAAATTTTCAAATATAGGCACTTTGATGTCTACTTTAGGAGTTGGTGGAGGTATATCTTCCATTACCCATATAGTTAGCTAGAATTTCTACATATTTGTGCCAAATGCACTCATTCAATGTATTATATAATTTAACCTCTTTTTACCTTTTATTTTGTTGATTTCCGATTTCTGTATGTTTCTATCAAATTTTTTTAAGAAAGGATGCAGCTAAGAGAACCTACAATTCAGAGTTAGGTTTTCTCGAGCGTGGAGATGTGAAATTCAGAGTTTGGTTTTCTCGAGCGTGGAGATGTGATTGGTGCAGAACGAGATGGTTCATGTAGCTGAGAGAACCTAAGATTCAGAGTCAGGTTTTGGCAAGCGTCCTTATGTGGTTGGTGCAAAACGAGATGGTTCATCTGGATTGGTGGTATAATCAATAGCATTTCCCGTTTCAGATCTCTCCATGGCGGATGATGTTTTACCAGAAAACCTAGCTTCAACAGGCACATTGATTGCCCCAGGATTTATTCTAAGTTGTTAGATGGATGGGACAGAGCCGAATGCAGAAATGCTCTATTCCCTTCGACCTAACTTATAGATTGAGTGCATACATGAAGAAATGTACTGTCTCTTACTGCATCGGCTTATGCTGCAGCGCCGGGGGTGGTGTACTAATTGAAAGCCCTTTTTGAGTTCCAGTGTTTCGCAACTGTGCGCCAATAAAACCTCATCGTCTTCCATCTTGATCTGTTTAAACAGCGGGGGAGCTGAACTGGATTCAAGTACATATGAAAGGATCAACACCGACATAAAACCTTGTCAGATTTAGATGTCCGCCGATATAAAACCTAGTCAGATAGAGATGTGAAGACAGATGAAACTCGCGTGAGAAACAGATGAAACGCGCATGAGCCGATCGTTGGAGGGGCGTGCAGGGCGGTGCAAGATGACGGACCATATGATCCGTGAACAAAAAGCGATGGTCGGCAATGTTATCCTATAACGAAAGGAGTTGTCAAAATATTAGTCTTTTTAACTTTATCAGGCTGTGCTTTCTCATTAGTTTTTTTAATCAGAAATTGGTTAGAAACTAGCATACCCCTAAAAAGCATGGGAAATGGAACGCCCAAAAAAATACAAGGTAGATATGTGGGTATTTTGTTTGTATTATAATTTTATAATATAAAATATAAAAGAAGAATAAATATGTTTCGAGAATAGTAGATGAATAACATAATTGCAATGTGGAAGAGTAATCACACCATACACATGTTTTCTCATTAGTATTTTTATAAATCTGTTAAAAACTAGCATACCATTAAAGCATGGGAAATGAAAGACCTAAAAAAATACAAGGTAGATATGTGGGTATTTTGTTGATATTATTATTTTATAATATAAAATATAAAAGAAGAATACATATGCTTTGATAGAATAGTTAATGAATAATAGAATTACAATGTGGAAGAGTAGCGACAACAATGCAAATTAACCATATGACTACTCAATGTGGAAATTATGATGAATACAGATTTAGCATGCAAAGTCACATTTCCCTTTCATCATAAGAAAAGTGTAAGAAAATGTAGAAGAATAATGGAAACAATTACTTGCAAAAGGCAAATCAACCGTGTTAAGAGTAGTTAGTGGAGTTGGCAATAGATTAATAAAAGAGAAATATGGAACAAAGTGCAAGATCAATGAATTCAATTACCTACAAAATAGATAAATTATGGCAAGGAGTCCCATGATCTTGAAAACCAATTAAGAATCCTAAGGATTTTTGCTCCAATATGAGTGTGACTATTAATAGTGATAAGACTAAGGTCATGATTATTAAATCCAATAAGATCCCTTATGATACCTTCGTATATGACAACGACAACAACTTGGATGAAGTGACTTCATACAAATATCTTGGAATTGATATTCACCACAAGCTCAATTGGAATTACAACATTGAGAAAATGATTATTGGGGGATGGAAAACTTATTATGGGCTTGAAAACAACTGTAAATCAGCTGATCTTTGGAGTTGGGATAAGAAAAAAGTCCTCTTTGAGACTCTTGTTATCCTTTATGGATGTGAAGTCTGGGGCTCTAGTATCTCTCATGAATCCTGGAGAAAGAAAGAGAAAATAAAAAATAATTTTATAACCTATAATCTCAAAATTAAAAGAAATACACCCTATCCCATCCTCCTCTTAGAAACAAGCCTCTCCCCCATTGAGAGCATGGCTATGACTAGATACTTAATGTATAATAATACATTAAACAACATGGAAGGTAAGAGGCTTCCTCAAATTGCTTCAAAATCGAGTCATAACCACCATCGACTCAAGCGAGGATGGAATAAAGATGCCCGGTCTTGGATAAACTATTGGAGAATCATGGAAGACACCATTTTGCAGAATAAAGATACTATTAAAAAAAGCGTCAAATCAAAATTTAAGGAGTAAATGTGATGTGATAAAGAGTTAGAGGAAAAAGAAAATTAAGGTATTATATGGATGTAATCAACCCTAATCTAGAAGATCAAAATTATCTATCTATTTTGCTAAGTGTAGAAAAAAAAACATTGCTAAGATAAGAACAAATTCTCATGAGCTCCATAATGAAACTGAGCATTGGTCAATTCCTAAAACACCATGGGATGAAAGAGTGTGTCACCTTTGTGACACTAAGAAGGTTGAAGATGAAAAACACTTTCTCTTAGATTGTCCAGCCTATACCCATATTAGATCTCATTTTCAAAATATTTGTCACACTACCAACCTTCCTAACCTCTTAACTCAACAAAAGTATGGTGATCTTGGAAATCTTCTCTTAATGATTTTCGAGCACATAAACAAAATTATAAAGAATCGTAAGTAATCACTTACCCTATTAAGGTCTGATAGACCAATTCGTTCTTAGAGGACGTTAATCATCATCATCATCATCATCAATATCAAATGCATCTCTTCTAGAGTTATAAAATGGATAACAATGTAAATCATATGGATAAGAATATAAAGAGAATAAAAAGCAATATATCAGTATAGATAGTAGATATTTTAATTGTAATAAGTTTGAGATTTTATGAATGTTTGAGAAATATCTGCAAAAGTTTGAACATCAAAGAAATGGACATTCACTCTCATCCAGATATGCCAAAACATGTTTTGATTTTGAAATTGCAATTTTTTATTTGAAGAATGAGAGCACAGGAAAAATGAGCAAACTAAGTACAAGCTTGTGAAAACTAGATGTGATAAATCAATATAAATAAAGAAGTCAATATGTTCATCAATAAAATTTGATATGTGGTATCTCAAATATTAATGAGATATTAATGAGAATAAAAGGAGGATCACTTAAAGCATATGTAAAAAATGATCTAGGGATGTAGTTAAAGCATTCCATCATTTTTTGAATTTCATAAATAAAAGTTTGCAATATGAATAGTCTTTTGTTCAGACTACCATTTGTATTAAATTTGGAGATACAAAGACATGTAGATGGTGAAGAAAATTTTGTTGTAATGATAAATTATTAAAAAAAAAAGTGTGTAAGAATACAATTTTATAACTATTTAAATTATTTGAAAATAGTAATAAAAACTTCTTGATTTTATAAGTATTTAAATTATTAAATAATAATTTAATAATAAACCATTTAAATGTGAAGCATTCTTAGCCTTTATCCTATCCATTGGTCACAAAATTCAACTGGCTTCTGAAAGAAAATATGTTGTAGTGTTATTTTTTCAAAGAAAATAAATAGTAGTGTTCATTTTAGAAGTATAATATCAATTGTTTTAATGAAAAATTGATTATTTGATAAAATGGAGAAGTAAGCATTGAGTGACTAATATCTAGCTAATCCATGTAGATGCACTTGAGAGAATTGTACCTAAGTTAAATCCTTTAAAGACTCCAAAGTCCATCACACCCCAGAAAAAGCATCAACTCCATAGAGTTCTAAGAAACCCCAATGCAAACATAATAATAGTATTAATTAATAAACAAAATAATAACATTAATTAATAAACAAAGATGCAAGTACCAAAAAAAATATCAATTTTAGAAGGTCGTGATGATTTTCATGACACAAGTTATTAGAAGACATAAATGAAGGAGAAGAAAAACATATTAAAGTTGATCAAAAGGCCAAAATGAGAGTAAAATACAAAGCATATAAATTGTAAATATTTATATATAAAATGAATTTTTAATATATAAAAATGTTTTTATTGTCCTTTTTATATGCTATATGCTATTGTAGGATTGCAATTTTGTCTACATTGCCTTGAATATTCAAACATATTTAAAGAGTAAATTATTTTTTTTAAGAAAACATTTCTCTTAATCAAGGCAAATCACAAAGCACTTTTGTTAGGTTGTCTGTAACATTTTTATATGCCATTGTAGGATAACATTTTTATATGCCATTGTAGGATTGCAGTTTTGTGTACATTGTATTGAACATTCAATAGAGAGACTTTGTTTTTAAGGAATAAGCTACTATTGAACATTCAATAGAGAGACTTCGTTTTTAAGGAATAAGCTACTTTTCTAAACATTTTTCTTAAGGCAAAGCACAAAACACTTTTTCCTAGTTGTCTATAACCACTTAGAAATGTCCAACATGACATATTTGCCTAATTGTTTATAACCATTTAGCAATACCCAACACTCCTAATATATGGACAAACACAATGAGGTATTTTAATTTTGAAATTTGTTCCTTTGATGTTTCCAAATACTTATTATTTTTTTGTTATGTAGTTGAGCTAATGTTCTAACATCACATTTTGGATAGATTCCGTCAACACAATGAGGTATTTTAATTTTGAAATTTGTTATTTTGATGTTTCTAAATAGTAAAATAAGTATTCTTCTTTGGTTATGTAGTTGAGTTAGTCTTCTAATATCACATTTTGTGGAGTTAACCTAGAACACAATCATCTTATCATTTAAAATTCCATAAACATAATCATCTTATCATTTAGAACTCTATAAAATTCTAAAAATGGAACAAGTCTTTTCAAACAAATTTTAAAAATGAAACTCTATAAAATTCTAAAAATGAAATAAAAAATAAAACAAACAAAATGAAAAATATGAATCTAAATTTATTTTTATAACAATGTCTATGAACCAAATACTTACTCTGCTCTCGAATAGTAATACTATGACAATGTCTTCAACAAATCTTAGTTTATCTTCCTATACTTTCTAAGTATATTCTATCATCATAATCAAATATTAAGAATTTAAAAGTTGAACCTTCAATGTTTCCAAATACTTACTCTTCTCTAGAAAAGTACTATGTTTCCAAATACTTACTCTTCTCTAGAAAAGTACTATGGCCATGATCTTCAATCTTCAACAAGCTGCTTGTTTTTTCTTAGTTCTTCATTATCTGTTTGACAAATTATAAGCAATATTATTATCTGTTTGACCAATTGTAAGCAATATTATTGTTTACTATACCGATAACCTACCACTGCAATAAATTGATATAACTCGAAACAAAATCTCTACAACAAGGATTCATAAAAACGATATATACACATACATACATCCAAAAGCAAGGATTCATAACAATGATATATACACATACATACATCCAGAAGCAAGGATTGTCGAAATCTCTATAATTTTGTGTTCAATATAACGAGAAGACTTTGGAGGACGACCCACCTACCGTGGAATTCCAAAATACATGAACATAATAGTAATAACTGCCATAAGGTGGGTTGCAGATTAATGTAAGAGAAAACAACGATGAATTATACCCACCATTCAATTTTTTCAGGGATTTTTTATTATGTGAAAAAAATCCCTACTATTATTGGACTACTGTTGTAAATGGATTACTTATGGAGTTAGAAGTTTTGATGATGGGAAAAGAGTTAGTCCGTTCCAATAGTGTCAAGTAAGAGCTACCTTGAGTAGTATATAAGACAAAAACATAGAGCTAGAAGCTTCTCTAGAAGTATAAAAAAGCACTGTTGTCACAAAAAGAGAAAAGCATTTGAAAAAGTGTAGACAGAGTTTTCATATAACCCTGTTCTCCCTCCCTCATCAAAAAACACCTTTTACCAATACAAACATATCGAATACTAATGATTCTTTGGAAAAAATATAATGGATGCCCACGACAGATTATTGTGAAGCTAAGGAATGTTATATGGATTCTTTATCATGTTCCCCAATATTCCATCATTTGTTTTCGGTCAAACTTAGTAGAGGATTTGGTTGTTCACGGTACTTTGTTTATGTTTTGAGTCGTACTAAACTATGGTTGAGTCTGTCGTTCCTGTTTCTTTTCCTTCTTGGAAGGATGAGTAGCTCCAGTGATTGGGTGAAACCCTAGCGTGGCAGCTGTAGCATCAAAGATTGAAGGGTTCTTACAAGTGACGAGGACATTAATGAAAATAAATCGAATGAAACTGTACTGCAGAATCTAAGTATGTAAAACCCTCAGGGAGCCGGTGCACAGCATGGAAAACCCTCTCTACATGGAGAACACTAGAAAGGCCGAGAAGAGCAGCACCAGTGGTAAACAACCTGCAGTTTATTGGAGAAGAAATCACCCGTCATGCCATTCTAGAAAACGATAGAGGCGGTGGGACACAAAGTTTGAGGAGGAACAAATGTCGAGAGAAGCGTTGAAGTAATTGCATATTGTATGTATATTATATGTGTTATGCATGGATAGGTAATGAATGGAGGAATTACAGGTTCTACCTGTTATGCATGGATAGGTTACGGACAGACGACGAAGGGCTCAAGAGAAGTAATTAAAAAAACAATGTCAATAAACAATTGTATAATTTGTCAACTGTTCAGATTGTACAATTTATCGTGTGATTTTTCAGGGTTTTGAATTTATGTATGAATTCAAACTCATAATTTAAATAATATAAAATTGCAATTTGATTAAAAGAATTCATTTTTTTAATAATAATTATACTACTCATAACAAAATGGTTGCAACAATATTGATGGTTTAAATTTGACCCACCATATATCGACAACTTTGAAATGGGCATATTAATGATGACGATTACTTAATTTTTAAAACCATCAGTGGATTAAAAATTTACGGGTATCCACACATATATGTCTTATATATTTATATGTGAATCGATATTTATATATCACTCTAAGATCTGCACTGCAAAAAATAAAACAAGCCAACAATCCCATTACATGACAATCTCTGATTCTGACTTTAGATAAGCATAGCATGTGTTCAAAATGATTAGACTTTTAGATGAGAGGTATTTTGAATCTCGAGATAAGCATAGACTATGCTCACAAAGGGTCTTTTGGTGTGCTAGAAAAAATCCTCCATTGCAACTCACATAATGCAATTGCAATGATGAGACATGCATAGCATGTATCCACAACTGGTCTTTGAGTGTGCTATAAAAAACCCATCTTCATTGCAACTAATATCATGCAATTGCAATGTTGAAGTTCAAAGGTTGAGAATCACATCATGCAAATTGAAATACAAGACTTATCACATTGAACCATGAAGCACCCATGGGCCATATGTATGCTATATAAAATATCAACCTTTGGGAAAAACTATATAAAATATCGACCTTTGGGGAAAGAGTACTCAGATTGAAGGATATTTTTGTTGTCGAGGATATTGAAGCCTTAAGGTAAAACAAGTCATCATTAAAAGGTAATACAAGAGAGCTTGTCCTAATTGTTGAAGGTTTTAAATGATCTTCCTAGAATCACATGGCCTACTTTGGGTATTCACCACACATAAACCAAACAATGATGGTGAAGATAGTAGACCACCTATGCTACTACCCGATGATTTGAAATCTAGACACCCTATCCCATTCTTGATTGTTGTGAGCATTGGCCATGCTACCTCTATATCGTTGGTATGTACATGTACAAATGTATTAGAAAATTGCTCATACAATAGAAGGATAATTATTGTTATAATAGAAGCATGGCAATTTGAGTATATTTATGTTCCTGATATTGCCAATAGCAACAAGTTGTGCAATGCTTGTTTTTATTAATTTCTATTGCTAGTGTGTTTTGGAGCTTCTTTAAATGACGATAAAATATAAATATAAAACATAGGGAAACTTTAAAAAGAAATCCGTCATAAAAAAATTGATTGACGGTAGGCGTGCTTGTCAATTTTATACCTTCAACATTGGTCTCTTTGAACTCTTTGAACAATTGTCATTATCTTATTGGCTAAGTAGACAAATCTGGTGAATCCTATTCTTGTAGTATAAACACACACCTTGTGACGTAACTATGAGTAATAACCACCCTATGAGTAATTAAGATTTATTCAATGGAAGAAATATGAGTAATGACCACCCTATGATAAATCATGATTTCTCCAATGGAATCCACCTATTTAAGCCTGCTTAGAGAACCTTGTCAAACTTAAGAGATGGAAAAGGATTGATGAATCTTTTAATGCAAATTAAATTATGTCATTTGATTCCCCTAACCCATATAATGGACACGAGAAAAGTGCACTTTAAGGTTGCAATATACCTTTTACATGTTAAGTGTTGGGAATCCTAAGGAAAGTGAGAAGGGTGCATAAGTTTATAGTGGATAGAAGACAAAGGGAGGTGTCAACATTGAGGCTTTTGGGAAAATTGTGAAAATTTGTGGTCATGGCTGGAGGGGACTTGGCAAGGTGATAATTACTTCAAAGAATTTGGTGGAGGTTGTTTAGTTGATGAGTTAAACTAGGGAATTAGAGAGGTGTCAAATTTTTATAGGAGTTATAACATGTCGTGCTCTTGTAAGATGCCTTATTGCACAAGATGTCAAAAGTTTTGACATTCAACCCAAAGTTGATATTCAATGGTGGATTTCTAAGATATTAACTTGGTCGTTGTTTCTAATCCTTAGGAACTATTAATAATGATGTTGCATTGACCCTAGCTTTGGTGAAATATCTCTAACCACTATTCAGACAAGGCAGGAGAAAGCCAATGACCTACAAGGCACGTTCGTGCTAGTTAAGTTTATAAGTCAAAATGGAGCTCCAGACTTGCTGACTTAATAATTTTGCAAGAAAGATTTGGTATTATCACAACATTAATAATATGTTGTAATGTTAGCTCACATTGTGTCATTAACTCCAAGGAAAAAATAAGTTTCTCCAAGGTTCATGTGTCTTGGTGCACATATGGTTGACCAAGTGCTATAGTTGTGTCATGCAATCTAAAAGTAAGGATAAGTTTTATTCAATAGATAAGTTTAATGGACCATAGCATTTCTGATCAAGTGATGGTGAGAACATGTTGAAAGTGAGCTACTTGATCATGACAAACTTCTATGTGAGCCATGTCCTATTTGACGATGGCCCTATAGGAGGTATTAAGGGTGTTGTGATAAACACACCTATGCCAATGAAGCAAGAGTAGAGATTTAGGAAGATTCAATCATCCACTCCTCTAAATGTGTGTTATACATGCAAAGTGTACTATGCTTAAGCATTTGAGGCAATAGTGGTTGTTTCTTTTTGTTAGGGTTGAATCTCAGTAATATGGTGGTTAGTGGAACTGAGAAACTCTAGAACTATAAGGACTCTTTCTGAACATGACACATAGCTAGTGTTGTGTGATGATGTGATTTTGTCATAAATTAGGGCGCTTGAAGATGGCCTCCCAACTAACAAAACGCCATTAGAGTGTGAGAATCTTCTTGAGCATTGTAATGGTCTCCAAACTAGCATCAAAATTTACTGGCTCCAAAAAATTAACCTCTTCAATGGAGAGACAAAGATGGAGGATAAAAGTGTCTAGATGGTTGAGGGGCATGAAAATGGATAGTGGAGGTAGGAATGAGGGGCCAACAAGGATCAATTGTGTAAAATAGGTGATGCTTGTTATGGTTTGGGGAAGGTGTTACTCAACAAGGTGTCCATGGTCAAGTAGGTGCAAAGTGGCATGCGTATTCAATGTATGCACTGAATAAATGTTGGCGAGTAGGTGTTTTTAGGTGCATAGGGTTATACTTTCTAAGGGATTATTCAAAAATATAGGCATAAGAGGAGGATATAGTGTAGCACCATGAGTTTCAAGGAGTGAGTAGTGTGTTGAACTCTAGGATCTTGATTAAGTGGTGATGTAGGTTCAAAGTGTCATGTCGATGACCAACAAGACCAAAATACTAGTCATTCAAACAAAATATCCTTAATGCTTAGAGTTGTACACATTGAAGGCCAACTAGTAGAGATCAAATCATTCTAGTCGATAGTATTTATCTCATACAAGGTGCATGCTTGATCACATATGTTGGGAGATAATTGACTCTATCATGGGCATGTAACCATTGTACATGGTGGTAAAAACTTAAGAAGTTCCTGAATTAAATAGAGAACATGGACTTGTATGGAGGGTTGAATTTTTGGCAATTACATTGATGCCAACATCTTCCAGGAAGTTTTCATAGAACATTATAAATAATTCTACATAAAGACTAGAGTAATAATATCCAATACCATTCGGCATATTGGGTGTTAGAGGAGAAATGGGATGATGGGACCGCCCCCCAATGCACTTTCTCACCTGTCCTCTAGGCGATCACTAGCCCGCTAGATGCCCCCCTTCCTCATCATCTCACCTCATGTCCATGTTAACTCCACAACTCCTTCATCTAGCAATGTCCTTCCTCCATGTTGTGGTTAACTCTCATGTCCTCTATTGGATCTTCAGTCTTGGGTCAACTTCATTTCTAGTTATGGAAAATCTCGATTGGTATGAGGGAAGACTCCATATTTGTCCTTGCCATGTGTTGGACCTTGGGTTTTATCAACCCCTGCCTTAGTCTCTCTTTCGGCTCCTCATTTTTCCAACCCTGTACTCTCCTCTAACTACTTTTCTTCATAACCCCTATGGTCTCATTGTTTCTTTCTGTCTCTGTCTCACCTCCCTCTCCCATTCTCCCTCCTCATATGATTGTATGGTGTGTGGGGGATCTCATTGCTTCATGTGAGATAAGGAAAATTGAATGTCTCTCCCTAGGTATATTGTAGAGGCCTAAGATTCTGCTACCAGCTACCAGGTCCACACTCCTCCTAAGATTCAGGATGAAATTGATCTAGTAGAGGCAGATGTGCGAGTTCTTAGGTGGTTCATCTTTGATGAGGATGTGAATGCAAATGTATGTCCCTAGATTCCTAAACCTAGTTCTTACCGAGCTAGGGAATCCACATACTATAGAATGATCAACCTTTATTGTCATTTGAAGATGCTCATGGTAAAGCTCTAATTGATAGGAATGAGGCACACCAATAAGTTCTCCTTCAGTTGGACGATGCACAACTCCAAATTAAGCTCGTGGACCCTAAAATCAACTTGTTTGAAACAAAGATAATGGGTCTGGATTTCTCCAATATGGATTATTCCCAACCCCAAGTTCCCATAGAAGATGACCATCCTCCCTTGGTCTAATTTCACTCATGTTTTTACAACTTGCATTTTTGTTTTTTAATGTTAAAGGCTTGGGTGCCATCGCCTTACCTCACTCTATTAATGGTTGCAATAGGTAGATAACTATCAATTTTTACTATAACGCTGTTTTTCTTTTATACGAAAGGATCTAGGGAACATCTCAGAAGTTTCTGAAGTGTCCCAGGAGGCTCAGAATGGCTTCGACAAATGAGAAAGGGAAAAAATTCAAAGTGATCTAAGCTCAGAAAAGCTGACATCATCGAGAAGACCACATCGTAAGCTTTCCAATGATGTAAACGATTTGTCAAACAGATTTACGGATTGAAAGATAGTTGCAGTCAAAGTTTTGGTCAACCTAGCCTAATCAA
Organism: Picea mariana; assembly: GCA_032191745.1. Taxonomy (NCBI): domain Eukaryota; kingdom Viridiplantae; phylum Streptophyta; class Pinopsida; order Pinales; family Pinaceae; genus Picea; species Picea mariana. The sequence goes on along the minus strand of JASDQU010109536.1, from coordinate 85,514 downwards.
CATGGATGAGTTAGCATCTGTACTGCTAACGTCAACATCAATATGAATGATGTCAGTGTCTGTACAATGTATGTGGCACATGCATAGGGTGACATGTGTCCTGATGAAATCAACATGATGATGTGGCAGCACCAGAGGTTGCCATGTGTCACTCAATTTTGGCATTTTTAGGTCTACATGTGGACCAATGAGAAAGTTGCACGTGGCATACTGTACAGAACATGGAAGACATGTGGGAATCCATACAAGACGTGGCAAGAAAAGTGGTAGTGACATCATCATGCTGACGTGGCCCAATGACAGCGTGCCAAGTGGCATGCTGACTTGGCACTTTGGGGTGCCAAATGGGCCAGTGGAAATGTGAGACGTGGCACCTAAAGGTGATGCCACATGGCACCACCCAAGAGCAACCACATGGTCTTATTGCAGGTCGACACATGGGCCAATAGTCGAGCGACATGTGGCAGAGACACATAGGCAGTGATTATACTCGGTTCATCCAATGGTTGTCCGCCACATGACTTAGTCAGGGGCTGTCATGTGGTAGTGGGAAAATTCCCAATGAGGGCCTGTAACTGAAATTTCAAAAATAAAAAGTGGCCTGCCAAATCTGGTAGCCGAACTTTCTTGGTAATCCAACTCCGACATATCTAAACAAGACTCCAAACTTGGCGGCGGTTTAAACCATATATACATGCTAGTGTAACTACAAGCCAAAAAGGGGAGGCCCACAGGCTCGACCCTGGGACCTCCCCCAACCAAACGCCTTACATAGAATCCACCAACCGTTGAGCCAAACGGCTCCGTTGGGTAGTCCTCCCGACTTTAAACTTAAATGCTCATTTTGCCCACGGACGGGGGGATGTGCACTGAACCCGTACAAATCCATACCAGGAACGAATTCCAATGTAGAGTACAATGTATTAATTTCATAGGTTTGCACATAGATCGAGGCAGAGAACCATAGAAGGCTTGAAGGTGACAGTGTCCGATGGAGATGATTTGACAGTCAATTTTGGGTAATTCGATGACGCGAATCCAATGGAGAGGTCTTTTTCGACAGTAGAGACTTCGATCAACAAGATAAATTTTGAATAAGCCAATATAAGCATGCTTTTCATTATGTTGTTTTTTCATTAAATGTTGCAACATAGTATGATTGATATAGGTATGAAGGAGCATGGAGAGGCTGCAACTGGACAACAAGACTAGCTTATGCCTTCTATTTCTTCTTTTCTTCTCTTCTTGCACATAAACCGTTCAGCTATATGTGACAGAGAATTTGTGGCACTTGGATGGTAAGTGGCCAATGGAGTAGTGAGGAATCTCGTAGTTTCAGTATCTTTATATCAGGTTGCATCTATGCTTGGATCTGAGTAGTAGATCTAAGTCATTCTATGGCTCCACGATGATGGGGGTCATTTATTATTCTTCCTCTTTTTATGTATTGAGTTTTTGGGAATGATTTCCATGTCAATGTCATGGACGCCTCATGAGAATGAGACTTGTGAAGATTTTAAACATTCCTGATCACATTTCGATCTCTTGTTTCCATCACCGAAAAGGGACTTTGGCCTTACAAATTGTAAAGGAGAGACATCATTACAACGAGGAGAATAAAGTGGTTAAGCTTTGGAGCATGACCCGGAGACATAGCCCACAGCGGGTCAACTCTATTATCAAGGGAAGTGTCATATCTATTATGTGTATTATGTTCTTTTGTTGCTTTTCCATGAATTTCTGCACATAGAATATAAAATGCAAGCATGACATATAACACATAAGGAATCTAAAGAGGTTTTTATTCACTTTGGATTCAAGCCTATAAATACTTCAACTATACCTTTAATTGCAATCTGCTGAAGTAAAATGATCTATAACTGATCCTTTGGAGGAGTGATAGGATCAAATAATTATTGGAAACTAATCACCTTCCAGGTTCAAATCAAGTGGTATCAGAGGAGGCTTGATACTGATTGCAGGTGTTGAAGCTGAGAATGACAAGATCACCAAAACAGTTGTGGTTCGATGAGATTCAAGAGCTCAACCAAGTCCTTCAAGAAGATAATGCTAGATTGAAGACATTGTTGCATGTTGTAGAGGAAGAGAACGAAAGGTTGCAAGAGCAGTTGAAAGCCACGAAGGTGTAGACAGGGGAAGGCTCTACGAATGAAATGGTGATAAGACCATTTTGTGACCATGGAAACTTCACCAGTTATGGCTTCGAGCATGATAGTGCAAATGCATGCACACTTTGTCAAACAAGTGAAGATGGCATGCAGGCATCCGAAAACCAAGGAGGATTCCTAGAAGAATCATACACTGATCCTTATCACCAGGAACAACTGGACACACCTCAAGAGGCAGACCAAGAGTCCCAACTTGGTATGGAGGTAAATAAACCATGTGTAGTTTCTTTCTTGATTAATTTTGAAGATTCTTTTAAATTCCTTGAACAACATACTTCTTGCATCGACTTAAAGTTGATGAGAAAAATGGGATACGAAGGAGGAGGCATTGGAGCCAATGGCCAAGGTATTGTGGATCCCATCGAGGCAGTGTTTTGGCCTCGATATGTTGGGATCAGTTATGTCCCAAAGGATGTTGGAGAAAGCTCCAAAATAATTTGGGAAGAAGACCCGAGGACAATCACTGAGACTCCAGAAGTCAGCAATTCATCAGGAAATGAAATTGATTTAGTGCAGGATGAGAGCATAAATTCTCATGATCGAGGATTTGAGACATCTCCAGGGATAGATAAACATCACAATGAAATATTTGAGGACAACTTTTCTTTCCAGTCTGATTCCAGATGTAAATCACCGAGGTATAATAAATCTCAAAACTCTAAAATTCCATTTGATTATAAGCATGTTAATAATAGACAACAGAGCTTGTGGCATCAAAGACCATGCACTTGTTTTGGATTGAATAACCACATAGTGTCCCAGTGTTGGAAGAGAAAATCCTTGTATAGGAAGGTTATGGCAACCAGGAAAAAGACGAGGATAGAAGATCGCTCTCCACACACAGAAAGGAGCAGGAGAAATACACCTCTGAAGAAGAAAGGCTAGTACAACCATTATAGAAGAAATGGACATAATGAGGCCACTTGTTGGGCCTTGCATACAGATCTACGTCCAAAGAGGAACAAGAATACCATGCAAACATCTTTGATGGAGACAACCAATCAGGAAGTCCTGCAAGGAAATCCACCACCAGAAGGAAACCAACTACTAGGGAAAGGACAACTCGATAAAGAGGACCTGTTCGACATAATGACTGAACAAATGGGGAAAATCCTTGAGTTAGTTTAGAGTGGCCATATTTGTAAATCACATGTTGCATTTCAGACCCCATATAAGGGCATTGTGTAAACATGATAATTGTTTGATATCACTACTTTTGCACATGTTGATAATTGTAGGCCTTGTGAGGTAGTTTGGGTATGGTTTTTCTTATTGTAAGTCCAATGCACATGAAACTTATAATGTTAAGAATTTTGGGGACCAAAATTCCTTTCAGTTGGGAGGTGTGATTTGAAAGGATCTAGGGAACATGTCATAAGTTTCAGAAGTGTCCCAAGAGGCTCAAAATGGCCTCGACAAATGAGAAAGGGAAAAAATTCAAAGTCCTCAAAGCTCAGAAAAAACAACATCATCGCGAAGAGCGCGTTGTAATATTTACATCGACGTAAATGGTTCGTCAAACGGAGTTACAGATCAAAAGATATTCACAGTCAAAATTTTGGTTAACCTAGCCCAATCAATAGGGATGAGTCATCATCCGTACTATTGACGTCAACATTAGTACGAATGACATTAGCATCCGTACATTTTACTTGGCACATGCAGAGGGAGACATGTTTCATGATGATGTCATCATGATGACATGGTAGCAATAGAGGCTGCCATGTGTTACTCAATTTTGGCATTTTCAGGTCGACATGTGGACCAATGAGAAAGTTCCACATCGAAATCCGTACAACCACGTGGAAAACCATACATGACATGGAAGATATGTGGAAATCTATACAAGATGTGGAAGGCACAGTGGCAGTGACTTCAGCATGCTGACGTGGACCAATTACAATGTGCCATATGACATACTGATTTGGCACTTTGGGGCACCAAATGGGCCAGTGGAAATGTGACACTCGACACCCCTTGGTGACACCACGTGGTACCACCCAGGAGCAACCACATGGTCCTATCACATGCCGACACATGGGCCAATATCATGGAAACATGTGGCAGAGACACGCAGGCCTTGACTGTACTAGGTTCAATGAATGGATGACCGCCACGTGGCAGTGGGAAAATTCCCAATGAGGGTCCATAACTGAAATTTCAAAAATAAAAAGCGACCCGCAAAATCTGGCGGACGACCTGCCAAATCTGGTGGTCGACCTTTCGTGGTAATCCAACTCCGACATATATAAACAAGAATCCAAAATTGGCGATGATTTAAACCATATATATATGCTATTGTAACTACAATCCCAAAAGGGGAGGCCCGCGGGCTCGACCCCGGGACCTCCCCCAACCAAACGCTTTACATAACATCCATCAATCATTGAGTAGTCCGCCTGAATTTAAACTTAAATGTTGAGTTTTCCCATGAACGAGGGGGATGTGTGACCAACCCGAATGAATTCGTACCAGGCACAAATTCCAATGCAGAGTACAATGTATTAACTGCATAGGTTTGCATGCAGATCGAGGTAGAGAGCCAGAGAAGGACTGAAGGTGACAGTGTCTGATGGATACGATTTGAGAGTCAATTTTGGGTAATTCCATGACACGAATCCAATGGTGAGGTTTGTTTCAGCAGTAGAGACTCCGATCAACAAGATAAATTATAAAGAAGCCAATGTAAGCATGCTTTTCGTTATGGTGTTTTGTCATTAAATGTTGTAGCATAGTATGCTTGATACAGGTCTAAAGGAGCATGGAGAGGCTGCAATAGGACATCAAGACCATCTTCTTCCTTATATTTCTTCTTTTCTTCTCTTCTTGCACATAAACCGTTCAACTATATGTGACATAGAATTTGTGGCACTTGGATGATAAGTGACCAATGAAGTAGTCATGAATCTTGTAGTTTTGGGATCTTTGTATCTTGCTGCATCTATGCTTGGATCTGGGCAAAATATCTAAGTCATTCTATGGCTCCACAATGATGGGGATCATTTATTATTCTTCCTCTTTTTCTGTATTGAGTTTGTGGGAATGATGTCCATGTCAGGGTCATGAATACCTCATGAGCATGAGACTTGTGAAGCTTGTAAACATTCCTGATCACACTCCGATCTCTTTTTGTCGTCACCGAAAAGGGACTTTGGCCTTACAACTTCTAAAGGAGAGACATCATTACAATGCGGAGAATAAAACGGTCAAGCTTTAGAGCATGACCCAGAGACATAGCCCACATCGGGTGAACTCTGTTATCAAGGGAAGTGTCATATCTATTATGTGTATTATGTTCTCATGTTGCTTTTCCATGAATTTCCGCACATAGAATATAAAATGCGAGCATGACATATGACACATACGAAGCTAAAGAGGTTTTTATTCACTTTGGATTCAAGCCTATAAAGACTTCAAATATACCTTTAATTGCAATCCTCTCAAGTAAAACGATCTATAACTGACCCTTTGGAGGAGTGATAGGATCAAATAACTATTGGAAACTAATCACCCCCCGAGTTCAGATTAATTTTGGACATCTTATCTTATGTAGTTTCAAGGTAAAATGTTTTTTCAAGCAAACTGAACTTGATAAAATGCTTTTCTAGTGCTGGTCTAGTTTCCCTAGTGGCATACAAACAACACACTCATTGTACAATTCCTTTTTTAGTTAATACAAATTTGTGTGGATAGCTTAAAAAAAATCATATCCAATACCATGATAAATAAAGAAAAGGATATGGTTGAGCAATGTAAATGTAAGAATCCACATGGTTTTAGGTATTATTCTAAATATTTTGAAATATATGGTGTTTAGAGCCTTTGGAAATCCATTAAACAATATGGTTGTCAACAATATTTCTTGGTCCTAAAATTCTCTATGAATTTGACTATTTCCCACATGGTGTACCAAAAATTTGTAAGGACATGGTTAAGGGATATGTGATATCTCTCTTTCAATTTTAAATGGGTGTAGATCCCCTTTTTAGGGTAATCTTCTCACAATAAAGGAAGTAAGCTAATGGATTTTTGGTTGGATTCCTAAGAACCAAAATCACATGAAGTTTACCAACTTTCTAGAGAGAAGCATTAAAAACATAGTTACCTGTTTTTGTACAGAATATGACATAAAAGAAAATGAAGGTTATAATATAGTTACCCACTCTTGTTGATAATTAGATAGAATGTTATAATCTAGCTACATGTTCTTGTAGATAATTAGACAAAGAACAAAATAAAGGTGTTGAGGACAAATAATGGTGAAGAGTTCTATGGAAATGAATTTGAGGAATTATGTAAGAAGTGTGAAATAAAAAGGAAAAAGACTACTCCATACACACCTCAATAGAATGGAGTTGCAGAAATAATGAATAGGATGTTAATGGAAAAGGAAAGGATCACACTCAATCGTGCTAGGTTAGGACAACAATTCTGGGTAGAGGCAATGGATTCTACATATTACTTGGTAAATCAATCACCATTATTAGCATTGGTTGAAAAAAGTCCACATGAGGCATGGACTGCTAAAAACCCTCTCTTAAATGTCTTATAGTTTTTTGTTGTGATGCTTATGTACATGTTCCAAACGAAAATACAAGTAAGTTGGATAATAAAGTTTAAAACTGTATCTTTATTTGTTATAAAAATGGTATCAAAGGTGACCAAATTTGGAATCCAATAACTAAGAATATTGTTCATAGTCGGGATGTTGTTTTTAGAGAGGTTAAAGATGTTTCCAAATAGGAATTCCCACCAAGGGAAAAAGAACCAGAGATAATAGAGTTTGAGTTGGAGGATGAAGAATCTTACTCAACAAAAGAAGATGAATCAAAAGAATAAGAACCTCATACTCCAGTTTTGAGGAGATTGGTTTGGGAAAGAAGGTGACTGAAAAGGTATACTGCACTTGATTTCATTCTAGTTTTACTTGATTGTGACCTATAATTTTTAGGGAGGCAATGGATTAAGAGGATAGTAAACTCTTGAAGAAGGCCATGGTTGAAGAAATGGTTTCCTTGGATAAGAATGAGGCTTGGGATCTAGTTGAGTTTCCACTTGGAAGGAAACCCATTGATAACAAATGGGTTTTTTAGAAGAAGTTGAATGTAGAAGGTAAAGTGGAGAATTACAACACTTGCATAGTAGCAAAGGGATATCCCCATGTGGAGGGAATTGATTTTGGTGAATTTTTTTCTCCTATTGCTAAATTAACTTCTAGTAGATTTATGTTTTATTTTACTACTACTTTTGATATTGAAGTAGAGAAGATAGATGTAAAGACTGCAATCCTACATGGGGATATTTCAAAATAAATCTACATGAAACAACTATAAGGTTTTGTAGTGAAGGGATAAGAAAAGTTGGTTTGTAAGATGAAAACATCTCTATATGGATTAAAAAAATATCCAAGAATGTTGTATCAAAAGTTTGATACTTATGTATTGGTATTTTTGAGCAAGTATATGTCAAAACTAGGGAAGGAGCATTGGACAACTGTAAAGAGGGTTTTCAGGTATTTGTGTCACACTACATATTATGCAATTTTCTACCAAGGAAGACCTTGGACTAGACGAAGTGTTATATGTACATGGATTTTGTAATGCAGATTGGTTTAGAGATCTGGATCACATAAGAACTACAAGTGGTTATGTGTTTAACCTATTTGGAGGAGCAATCAGTTGGATGAGAAAGAGACAGACTGTAGTTGCACTGTCAACCATAGAAGTTGAATACATGGTAGCCACCCTTGCAAGTACACAAACTATATGGTTACAGAGATTGTGTTTAACTATTGAGTTTGTACATCAAACTATAAGATTAGATTTTGATAGTTAGAGTGCAATATTTTTGGCAAAGAAGTTAGAACATTGCTTATCATTCTAAAATGAAGCATATTGATGTTCAATACCAATTTATGAGAGACATGGTTGAAGACAAGAAGGTGTTGTCGGTGAAGGTTGACACTTTGAAGAATGTTGTAGACTCATTAACAAATTCTATTAGTACTGAGAATATCTCTTGGTGTAAAGAAGCAATGGGATTTTTCCCCTGAATTGTTCATCTTAAAAACTTGGGCAACTCAATGTTTGTAAAGAAAACAAGTGGGAGAATGTTAAGAATGTGTTATATTTTTTGCATGGTTATCTCCATGCGCTATTTGTATGCACCAAGCATGCTGGGGGGGGGTTGACCAAGTTCCCCCTTCTTGGGGGATTGGGGGAGGAGCCCTCGACCAAAATTTTTGGGTTGTTTTTGGTCTACTTTTTGGTATGTTTTGTATTTTCTGTCCAATGGTTTTTCAACCCATTATAATATAATAATGTTTAAGGGATTAGGATTGTGATATAATTTGGGTTAACATATTAGGGTTTTGGAATCTTCATAATACTTAAAATATTGTGTTATGTATAGTCAAGTTAATACAATGAAGAATAGAGAGGTGCGACTTTAAGGTTTGTTGGTTTTCTCGATCAAGGATTTCCAGGTTAAATATTTGTGTATTGTGTGTATGACATTGTTGTTATTTCTATTTTTCCTAAGAATCTGTATGCATTATTTCACATCAAAGGTTTAAAACTTACACTGGCCTTCTAATTTTTTGTAGCAATATTTTCCCACAAGCTAAATATCTCATCAATCAAATCCCATGTTTGTCCAATTTTAAACTCCAACAGAAAATAAATTTTCACGGCTGTGATGCATCACTTTTTGCATGACTTTTTGTTTCACACTTTCCTCATCAATTGGGGAGCATATTTCCATACAAAATTGATTCTAAAAATTTACTTCAACCTTTGATATGTTCTTGTCTCTCATTTCTTTAAATTCATTATAGATAAACTTAACCCTTTGAATGATGTCATAGACATTCTATACTCACTATGTATAGTATGATCCTATGCCAATAAATTTTCTTCCATATTTGTTAAACCATATTAAAGGGTTATTGGGATACTCTTGCATCCATTCTCTTCTAGACTTTGTAGAATGATTTCCTTGAATCACATAATACTTATATTCAAAAAAAATTAATCAATCAAATGCATCCCAATAAGGAACCTCCATTGGGTCAACAAGAACGAAGTAATCAACCACATGTTCATATGGATTTTACCTCATCAATGTTTCCAAGTTGTGAATATGCAAGTGGCATGCCTTTCTAATTTGATATTTCAATTGGATTTATGTGGATCTATATAGTTACTTTACATTCAATTGAAGTGTATGGCCATTTTCAACCAAGTTGTTCCTTCTTAATTGATCTCAAATGGTACCTTGTGTTGTTTTGATAACACCATCCTCTAGATCAACACCTAGCATTCTAATTTTCCAACTACCCCCATAATTTTCTCTCTCTTATATTCAAATCTAACTATGGGTTCTTCATGAAGATCAACAAAATCAGATCTCTTATCCTTTTATGAATTAAATGAGTTTCATCTAAATCAATAATATCTTTATCATCATTAAGAATGAAATATTACTCATGCATGTTTCTTTTGTGCTTCTCTTGTTTCTTCTTCTTATAAGATGGAGTTGCAACACCATTGACACCTAATACACCTCAGGTTCACCTCAATATACCCTATATTTTTTCACAATATGTGGACCATCATGTGAGCAGATTATGTACCTTGTTGTACCACAATGGGCCAAAACTGTGGTTGTATTTGCACTTGTGTATTGTATTGGACCATGCTTAGATGTTCTATGTATTGGTAGGGGTCTTATTTGGTATCTCTAGAGTCCATGTGGTTGGTCACGACCCATCCTTTTAGTCCTTATTTCAAGATAGGCCTTTTCTTTTATGGCTACAATCGAATTCCCCTTGATCTTGGTAACTCTCATCATGTTGGTAATTTATGATATGGGTGAAGTATGCAACCCTCTTGGGATGGATCTACTAGGACACATTATGTAGGGGATCTGTAGAGTACCTCTTACCCCTTTGTATATGATGTAAAAGTGTTGTTCTTTGTAAAAGTTGTCACACCTATGTATAGCACAGTTAGTGTATTCCTAAGCATGGATCCCTCTCTTATGTATTCATCAACATTTGGAAATATATTATCAAAGATGATTTTTCATGTGTTCACTTAGTTTCACATCTCCTGAGGTAGTGTCATAGTTCTCGAGGAAGTACACATATTCCAAGGCATTGGTTGCATTCTCTGTGGCACATTTGAGCTATTTTTGCACACATGGACATCCTCTACACATGCCACATTGGAAATCCTAGAGCGCCCTTCTTCTTTCACCACTTTTGGAGGTGTATTGCACATAATTTGAGGGTTGACTCACACATGTAGGGTTTATGACAACCATGTGGGTGTTTTCTATGATGATTTGAATTGGAGATCCACTTTACTTGCCTTGTGGAGCATATTTTATTGATTGAGGGCTTGTTCATACCTTGGAGACTCTTTTTGAGCATTCCTTGAGCACATTATGAGGAGGTTGTCCACTTTTGAGGTTCTTCTCCACATTTTCATGAGGTCATTCCACTTGGAGGAGAGGAATGTTGGATTTTTTCTTTCTTGGGAAGTTACTTCACCATCTTTTCATGCCTCCACATGACTCTTTCCTTGAAACATTGGGCTAGGAGAGAAAATCAACCCCATTCTCTGTGGGATGTTCCTCTCTCATGAGGGTTTTATGTACATATGGAATCATTTGATTATGTGTTGACTTAGTCTCTTTCTTTGTGTTGATGACAAGTCTTCTTTCTTAGTCTCCTAGGAATTTTTTTAATAAAGAATGAGAAGGATGTAGAATCCTCCCCTACAAATAGAGGCTCTCCTCTCATTCCAAATCATTGTGAATTGTTGGATCGTTGGTGACTACAATTAATAGAAAATATTCCTTTTGAGGTTTTGGTTTCAATTCTTGGATATTTCTCTTTCTTGGTTATCTTCATGGTGCATTGAAGATTTGTTATGGTGAATCAAGTCTTATACTAGCTTTCAAGATCAATCCTTTTGAGGAGTTACTTAACTACTTGAAGAGGAGACATTCTAAAGTTTGTTCCTTCCTTCTTCTCTCATTAACTTGGGTAAGTACTTAATCCATTTTTTTTTTTTTCCTATTGGTTCCTTGGCCAAGGTTTTTAAGCAATCTATTCAAGTTAAAATTGATCTTGTTGGTGAAGGTTTTTCCTTTGAGGAATGCCTTCTTGTAGGGCCTTGGTCCTCTTAGCTTATCCTGATTAGGTTGGAGATTATTCTTCCTCCATGATTCTAATATCTTACCCTATTCCATAAGATAGAAGTGACCAATTATTAGAGGGGCATACTTCTTGACCCCATAAGCCCTAATTGGATTTAAAAAAAGGCATTAGTCCTATATCTAACAACCACGAAAAAAACCCTAAAATTCAAAACTTATTTTATTTTATTTTTTGTTGTTAATAAGAAATATAATGATGGAAATAATTTAAGAAAATCATTTATTGTCTAGTTTAAAGTTAACAAACTATTTCATTTCCTAGACATATTATTCCCAGGATTTATGGTTAATTGTTGATATTTAACCCTAAGAAGGAAAATCACCCATATTTTGTATAACTTTCAGGTGTTATCTAACATTCTTTGGGTTTATTTAAGGTTATTCCCAAATTTGGAAATTAAATTGAAACATTAAAAATCATGTTTGGTGAAACCCTAAGGCTTGGTTTTGGTGCTTCAATGTGTTTTCTTTCTCATTCATAGCCTTTGTTTCATTTTTAGATTGCTTACCAAGCTTGTCTGATATATCTAGAGGTGATATTAATCTCTAATCTACTTGTAATTGCTTATCATTTGCTTAGAGGTTTTATTTGGTGAATTCCAAGTGCTTACTTGTGAAACCCTAGGGGGATTCACCATCCATTATACAAGTTATTTCTTAGTTGATGTTTATGTTATTGAATATATATTTACCAAGTTTTTCTTAGAATTTAATGTTTTTTTTTTTTTTACAGTAACGGTTAGGTGATTTTTGTATTAAAAACAGTGGACATGCCACTGGGTTTGATACATCGATAGAGATTTTCTTGTAAACAAGAAAAAAATGCCTGAAGATCCTAACACATGACAAAGTCTGGGAACCAAAACTATTTTAGCGAGCCAGAACGATTTCGTGTCATTACATCATTTCTAGCTTGGAAGTTTTTTTTCTTTTTGGACACTGTCTGCCATTTAGTGCTTTGGTCCCGATATTGACTTTCCATTGGGCCTAGAGGGTCTTCCTCATCGGCTAGGTCTATCCAACGTGAGATCCAGGGTTCTGGCTGGGTTGGCGACTTGGGAGTGGCTTCTACCTGAGCTTTCCCTTTAGCAGGGGCTTTGATTTCGGCTTAAGCTTCTGCTTCTTCTGTCATTCCATGGGCCTTACTTTCAAATCGTGGCTCCATTGGAGCCCCCATCCACCAGGTGGGTCTTTGGCTCTTGGATGACCTTTTTTTCCCAGGTAGTTTTTCACAGTTGCGGGCTATGTGCCCCATTTCGAAGTAGTTCCTACACCTGCAGCTAAGATTCTCATAGTCAAGTTTTTGGTTCCTTGAGTAGTCCTTGCCTTGAAGAATTATTTCAGCTAGAAAACCTTTGGTGAAATCCATTTCTACACAGATTTGAGCAAAGGTGGAGAGGGCTGGCTTGGAATCTGGGCTTCTATAGAGGAACTTGCCAAGGCCATTGCCAATAGATTGAAGAGACTCACCCCCCCATAAATGCAGGGGAAAGTATAGAAGTCTCACCCAGACTGGAGTTGAAGAGATACAGTCTATGGAAGGGTCGAAGGTAGGGGTCCATAGTTGCATGGAAAGGCCTGCTCTGCCCCGGAACCATGACTCAGAGTTAAATACCTTGTCTCTATCGCTTGTAGATTCAAAAAATACCACAAAAAACCCCTTTGCACAGGGGCATGTAATGAATTCTCCATCTAAAAGACAGTACCATTCAGAAGAGATCTAGGAGAGGAGATCCGAAAGATTGGGATAGAATCCGTTAGACCTACAAACCAAAGCATGCTTTCTGTAATGACGAGAATGAGTTAGGGATTCCTGGAACATTTGAATGGAGAATGCCGGAGCTTCAGGAAATGCTGCATGCAGCCCGAACGGGAAACTCTGACGAGAGGTAACCTAAGGGGTCACTGCATGCAGACCTGAGGGATTTCCCTGGCATGAAGCCACCTCTTTGAAGGAGGGGGTCGAAACAGGAGGGAGAAGTCCTAAAGTCGCTACTGACGAAGCACCAGGGGGAGCCAATCTTTGAAGGGGAGAGAGTGGCTTGGAAGAGGGAGTCGAGGCTGAAGGAGGAAGGCCAACAGTCACCACCGCAACAACACCAGAAGGGGCATCACCATGCTGAGAAGAAGGCGAGGGGGAAGCCGCCATTGGTACCTGAGGAATGCCTCTGAAATAATAGATCCGATGGGGAGAACTGCGAAAGCTTCGACGGAGGAAGGTGGAGGGCAGGAAGGCCACAGGGTCGACGGCTTGCAGGAGAACTAGTAGTGCTCGGGGATCTTCACAGGGTAATCCTGGGAGGAGGGTTTTGCACGTGGAGTGAATGTGTTATTATGTGCTTTTCTTAGAATTTAATGTTAATATGATGATTTTTTTTTTTTTTTTTTNATAGTAGATATGACACAAACATCCACTAGCTCCTAAAATTTCTTTGAAGTGGATATAAACCTGCTTCATGAAATTGTTTCTAGTTGAAGATATATAAATCATTGCAATTTCTAGTTGGAATTATAATGCATTGTCTTGTTATATATTTTGTTGATTCATTAAAGTAAATCATATGATTGCATGGTTTTGTTTCACTTAAAGAGGTTTAGTTTCATTATTTGTGATACCCTCATGGCTTCTAGGAGTTGGAATAAAGTGTAGGGGAAAGTGTATTGAGGTGGCAGTGGTGCCAATTCCAATTTTTTTTTCCAAAGATATCCCTTGGTCTGGAAGGGTGATAGTTTAGGTGGTAAGATTTTTTGCGCTATTGTTGGGGAATGACCTTGTGAATGTGTTTCTAGAGGAATTCATCCACATTTGTCATAACATTTTGGCATTGTTGCATAGGATCCATCTCCAAGTTTGTTTCAGGGTTCATTCTTGTATGTGTATCTTGATGAGATTGTTTTGAATTCTAACCTATATTGTCTCAACCAGTGACTCCACTCAAATAAAATATAACAAAGATGTACATTAGAAGAGGTAATTCACATAGAGAAATTCCGAAAAATAAAGTTTTGCATTTGAATGTATATTGGCGACTCCACATCTTCAGTATTTGTATGATTGGTATGCGATTCTCTGATCTTAATGAATCATCACTTTGTATGTTTAAGGTATGGCTTCTAATAAGAAATATTTTTTTGATAATGTATATGCTCATCTTGATTTACCATGTTTTCCAAGATGTCCACTTATGCTCTTTAGTGGTGTGTTTACCCATTTCCCATAGTTTGATGGAAATCCTTGGTTGGCTTTAGAACACTTTGAATATTTTATTAAATATGTGGTAGATACTAACATTGTCTATGAATATATCTTGATGAAAATTTTTTCATACTCTTTACTAGGGGGAGATATATATGATTTCTATTACAATTTCAAGCCTAAAGAGATAAAACCATTTCCACAGTTAATTAGAAAGTCACAAAGGCATTGGATCTATGTTTATGAAGAATTTGAATATGCTTGTATCTTTCTTGATATACAAGATAAAATAGGGGAAAACATCAATTACCTCATTATGGAATATGATGATAACCCCTCAAGTCACCTTCTTGTGGAAATAGAGGAAAGAAAGAATGCATACTTTTTCTTGGGTGATTATGTTGAAACAAAATGTTGTGAACCTTCTCTGCTAAAATTTTATGATGATGAAGAGGTTTATCCTTCTCCTCCCTCCTATGAGCCTTTGTTGCAAAAAAATTCATAATTGGAAAAAGATGAGAAACATGTGCCCCATGTTGAAAATGTCAAGGGTATTTATGATGTGATTAACAAAGATGATCTTGTTGAAGAAAATTCTCAAGAGCCTTATTTTTTTCTTGAAGACGATTAGTTCATCGAAGATTTTTTTGTAACTCCTCAAAAATAAAATGATGATGAAGAACTCGTTCATGATTCAATTTGAAATCAAGAGACTTTTGAAGGGAAGATATATGAAGAAAACCTTGATGACATGATCATCCAAGCATCTGTCAGTTCTCCACCGCATGAAAGAAAGGGTTTGATATGCTATACTCCTTTCGAAGATTTTGATTTTTATGATACGTCTTTTAGTAACTTGGAAAAGGAAAATTTGATGGAGAAACCCTTATTTGATGAAGATAACGATGAAGAATAGATTGAAAATATGGATGCTATTGTCCATATCAAAAGAAATAAATGGGATATAAGTTGTTTTTATTTTTATGGGGATCCCATTTACGACATCGATGATAATGCTTTTGAAGATGAGATTGTAGATTCTTGGTTTTATGGACTACCAAACATAATAACTATGTGTAAATATAACTTCACGATTCATGAGGGACCATGTCATCCCACCAATAAGGTTGATTTACAAGTACACAAAGAGAGTTTTCATAGCCAAATGCCATTTTTTTTTAATCCATGGAGGTCCTCAACTTGTGACTTTCTATGCAGGAAATTTATCAAGTGATCATGTTTCCGAAGAAGTGATTCTTGGTAGACATCAACATGATCGAACTTGGGATTATCACATGAATTTTCAGTCTACCATATAGGTGCATCTAACCACGAGTCATGGATTTACATATTTTTTTCACGTTTGATGGGATCTCTCATGTTTCATCCATATATATACGAATGAGAATAACAAGGAGGGGGATCAATATTCTTATAGGTTTCTATTGGGGCCACCCTTGGAGCACCTCTTGCTTGATGGTTTTATGAGTAACAATGATGGTTTGTATTATTCTTATGTTAGGGAAGATGATTGCCTCAACCCCATCCACCTCTAGACTGAAGAAGCTTGCAAAAATATGGGTGAACCTTGGCACACCTTTGTTCTTCTCTCACATTATCATATTCCTAATTCATATTTTGGCAAGGGAATGGTAAAGGAGATTCCAACATATGCTTACTTGATTCTTGATGTTTCATTACTTTGGTTTGTGACCAAGCACAAAGGTAAATTTAACAATATTTATAAATTCATTAAATGGTTTCATTGGATTTATGATTTTACTTACGATGTTATGTTTTTTTATGTTATAGTAGGTTAGAATGAATAAGATCTATAACATGAGCATTAATTTTACTTGTGTTTCATTCATGTTATTGATTTCTGCATTTTATTTTTGTCTTAGAATAAAAAGTTAAATGTTGCTTACATGTACATATTCTTCTCTGATATGTGATGCTACTAACATATGCATTGATATATTTAATTTACACATGGATTTATTTATATTTTAGGGAAGGGGAAAAGGCACTTGTGTCTTCACCCTCCTATGTCTTTGACATCCATTGGTTAAGAATGTTTTAGGTCTACAGGTTTTCTAGATTCTAGAGTTCCCATGCACTCTCAAGATGAGCACATGCCCCTGAGTTGGATCCAACTGTTACACTTTAGATTCACCTCGGTGTACTCTATATTTTTTCACCAGATGTGGACCATCATATGAGTAGATTATTTTCTTTGTTGTACCATGATCAGACAATTAAAGTGTAGTTGTATTTTCACTTATGTATTGTATTGGACCGTGTGCTTAGATATTCTATGTATAGGTAGGAGGATTATGTGGTATCTCCAGACCTCATGTGGTCGGTCATGGACCATCCTTTTAGTCCCTATTTCAAGATATTATTTTTCTTTTATGGCTACAATAAACTACCCCTTGATGTTGGTAATTCTCATCATGTCGGTCATTTATGATTTGGGTTAGGTATGCAACCGTCTTGGGATGGATCTACTAGGACACGTGATCTAAGGGAGATGCATAGTCCCTCTTACCCCTTTTCATATGATGTAAACGAGTTTCTCATTGTACATCTTTTCACACCTATGTATAACACACTTATTGTATTCCTAAGAAGGGATCCATCTCTTATGTATTCATCACACTTTGGACATCT
Organism: Picea mariana; assembly: GCA_032191745.1. NCBI lineage: Eukaryota > Viridiplantae > Streptophyta > Pinopsida > Pinales > Pinaceae > Picea > Picea mariana. The sequence goes on along the minus strand of JASDQU010109536.1, from coordinate 68,231 downwards.
ATTATTAGAGATGATTCTGCATGTGTTCACTTGGTTTCATGTCTCTCGAGGATGTTTAATAGTTCTTGAGGTATTACACATATTCAAAGGCATTGCTCACATTCTCTGAGGCATATTTGGGCTACTTTTGCACACAATGTGAACATCCTCTACACATGCCACATTGGAGATCCTAGAGTGCCCTTCTTCTTTCACCACTTTTGGAGGTGTCTTTCACATAATTTGAGGGATGACCCACACATGATGGGTTTATGATAATGATGTGGGTGTTTTCAGTGATTATTAGACTTGGAGTTGCACTTTCATTGCCTTATGGAGCATCTTTGCTTGATTTGAGGGTTTTGTCATACATTGGAGACTAATTTTGAGCATTCCTTGAGCACATTATGAGGAGGTCTCCACTTTTGAGTTCCTTCTCCACATTTTTATGAGGTATTTCCACTTGGAGGAGAGGAACATTGGATATTTTCTTGCTTGGGAGGTTACTTCACCATATTTTGAGGCCTCCACATGACTATTTCCTTGGAATGTCAGGATAAGCGAGAAAATAAGCCCCATTCTTTGTGGGATCTTCCTCTCTCATGAGGGTTTTATGTACATATGTGATCATTTGATTACTTATTGAATTAATCTCCTTCTTTGTGTAGTTATTCTTCTAGGATAAATTTAGGGAAAATGATTAAGAAAGAATGAGAAGGATGTATAAGAATCCTCTATAAATAGAGGCTCTCCTTTCATTCCAATTCATTGTAAATTGTTGGATCATTTGTGACTACAATTAATAGAAAATATTCCTTTTGAGGTTTTAGTGTCATATCTTGGAGCTTTCTCTTTCTTGGTTATATTCTTGGTGCATTAAAGATTTGTTATGGTGAATCAAGTCTTCTACTAGAATTCAAGATCAATCCATTAGAGGAGTTACTTAACTACTTGGAGAGGAGATGTTCTCAGGTTTGTTCCTTCCTTCCTCTCTTGTTACCTTGGTTAAATACTTAATACGTTGATTTTTTTTTCCTCTTGGTTTCTTGGAAAGGGTTTTAAAGTATTCTATTCAAGTTATAATTTATCTTGTTGGTAAAGGTTTTTTCATTTGAGGAATCCCTTTTTATAGGGCCTTGGTCCTCTTAGATTATCTTGATTAGGTTGGATATTATTCTTCCTCCATGGTTCTAATCTCTTATTCTAGTCCATAATATAGAAGTGACAATTTCTTAGAGGGGAATACTTCTTGACCCCAGCCCTAATTGGATTAAAAAAACGAAACTAGTCCTATATCCAACAAACAACCCAAAAACCCTAAAATTCATTTTGATTTATTTTTGGTAGTTTAATAAGAAATGTAATGGTGAAAATCAAATAAAATCATTTATTTTGATTTCATTTATTTTCTAGTTTAAATTTAATGGACTATTTCATTTCCTAGACATATTATTCCTAGGTTTTATGCTTAATTGTTGATATTTAACCATAAGAAGGAAAATCGACCCTATTTTGTTGAGATTTAAGGTGTTGTATAACATTCTTTGGGTTGATTTAAGGTGAATCTCAAATATGGAAATTGAATCGCAATATTACAAATCAGGTTTGGGGAAAACCTAATGCTAGGTTTTTGTTTTTCAAGGTGTTTTCTTTTTCACTCCTAGCCTTTATTTCATTTTTAGATCTTTTACCAATATCATCTTATATATATAGAGGCAATATTAATCTCTAATGTGCTTGTAATTTCTTAAATTTTCTTAGAGGTTTTATTTGGTGAATTCCAAGTGCTTACTTCTGAAACCCTAGGGGAATTCACCACCCATTTTACAATTTATTGCTTAGTTAATGTTTATGTATATTTAGAACTTGTCTCTAACACGTGTTGGGATTTTATTAAATATTTGTTTACCAATATTTTGTTAAAATTTAATTCTAATATGAAGATTTTAATGTTGTTTATCATACATATCACATTTAACACATACATCCACTAGCTTCTAACCTTTCTTTGAAGTGGATGTAAGTGTGATTCATACAATTGTTTCTAGTTGTATATCTTTAGAGCATTGTGATTTCTAATTGGAATCCTAATGCATTGTCTTGTTATATATTTTGTGGATTCATTAAAGTAAATCATATGATTGGATAGTTTTGTTTCACTTGAAGAGGTTTAGTTTCATTATTTGGGATACCCCTCATGGCTTCTAGGAGTTGGCATAAAGTGCATGAGAAAGTGTATTGAGGTGACAATGGTGCACTTCCTGTTCTTGTTTCCCCAGATAGCCCCTAGTTGCAGAGGGTGTTAGTTCATGTGGTAACACCAATGTTGACATCATCTTAATTTGGGGTTGCTAAAGGTGTAAATGTAACCTTTCTAACCACATTATACTACTAGGTTTCCTTTCTTTTTTGTTTTTTATTTGGCTCTACCCCTTTAGTTTGAATTTCCAATACTCTTTGTTTCTTTTCCTTTTTCTTGTACCTTATCGATATAAAAGGCAATGATGACATCCATGATATTCTCCCCATAAAATAAATTCCCCCCACCTTACATGAAAGTGGCATAGAAAAATCATATAAAATAAATGATAAAATGTTGGTATTAAATATGTTACAAACATTATCATGACACTTATATTAATATATAAAAACCTTAATAAGAATAAACAAACTTTGCATGTATTGATGTCTTCCATGATAGATGCACATAGTTCTATAAAACCTTCTTGTAGGTTATAATTTCTCACTTTCAAACAATATATGATCTTGGAATATATTATTCTTGTTTCATGAGTGCATAAATGATCTCTATTCTCAAGACCACACATATATCTTGTAACAAAGCAATTAGCTTCTAATTTGCTTACATGTATTCAAACTTAGTGCAATACAAAAAAAAAATACTTTCTCCAACATTGCTATGATTTTTATCCTTCACATCTCAAGATTGGTCCATTTCATTTTCCCATGATTTGAATCTCTAATCTCTAACCTTTTTCATAATTTTTGAGAGCTAAATTGTGAGAACTTAAACAAAAGTGCTAGTCTATTATTAGCCAATAGTCTTAGAAGCCCCAATTACATTTTTGGAGGTCATAATCATAGATTTTTTTTATCCAAAAACATTCACATATACCCTTCTTAATTCCATTTTTCTAAAAAAAAAAAATTAAAATATAAATTATTATTTTGATAATAATGATGTTTCGACATTTTTAAATTATGAAAAATCATAAACAATTAAGATGAATATAATAAAAAAAATCACCATATATACATATATTAAAAAATTAGAAATATATTTTAAATAAAAATTTATAAAAAAAAAGTTAAAAATATATTTTAAACTCCAAAAAAACATTTAAAAGAAATATAAAGAAAAAATAAAGAAAAATAAAAACAAAACAACATTTAAACAAAACAAAACAATAAATTTTTTTTAATAACTAAGAAAAATAAAAATAAACAAATAAATTAAATTTAAAATAAATAAATAAAAAAACCAATTTATTAGGAAGAGGATGATTCCCAAAATTTCCCCTCCCTTATCCCTCCATTGTCACCCTTATTTCCTCTCACCCTCCCCCTCCATTGATTTAATTTGGCATGCAATGTATGTTTCTCATCTAAGTGACAAGTGACACGTGGGGGTGGAGGGGAGGGAATGTAGGGATCCGGATAAGAGAGGGGAAGTGTGATTAAGGGAATTACACGCCTTCCCATATATTTTAAAAATTATTTTTGTCTATTATTATTATTTTTAATTTATTTTGGTTTAATTTTTTTTTATTCACCTTTATATATATTATAAATTTTTTTTGATAACAAATATAAAAGGTTACCTTTTGTAAATGTTATAAGAGAATTCCATATGAATATGAAAAATGAACATCTCTATGTTATAAGAGCATTTCATATGATTATGGAAAATTAACATTCCTATATTTAATAGGATAACCTAAGCTTAAATGAACACACAATAACTAATTAAATATATAACATAAACAAAATGAAAGATGGACAACAACCAAGGTTGTAGGAAATCCTCAATTTCACCTTTCTTCTATTTTTTCCTCTTTGACCTCAATCCACCCCCTAAAGGTGGTTTCATGGGAACAATCTGTAATTTAGAAAATAGATTTCCATAATTCATTGTAAATACCTATTTCTTATTGGGGTTAGAGTCTTCATATTTGGTGGATCTCTTGATTCCTCTCGATGTAATATATTTAACAAATTCCATCATGAAAGGGATTTAACTATACACTGGACTTACTCTCTAGGCTTCTTGAGACAAGTATTTTCCTCATTCAACAGTTTTAGACAAGAAGGATTAACCTTCTCTACATCTATTGTTTGTTGTAACTCTTCATCCTGATCTTGTTCATCATGATGGTTCGATTATTGAGAAATTTGCCAACTTTTTGGTTTTGGTTTGGACCCTTTTTACCTTGGAGGATGGACCCATGCATGGGGACATGTCTCCTATAAATGACCTTTTTGTTGACAATTTTAGAAAGCTATGTTCCCATAATCTATTATTTGAATCCATTTTTTTCCAACTAAGAATCATTTTTTCTCGAAGGCCCTTGCTAAGGTCTATCTTAGCATGAATATGAGCACAAGTACATAAACCCACCATGGACCTCTCAACTTTTTTTTTTATATAGTTTCCTAAAGTATTCCCAACATCATCAAGAACTAATAGATGCCAGAAATGTAAGGGTATATTTGGAAGGTGAACCTAGACTAACATTCTAGTCACTGTTGAAGTGTTAGGATCAAAATCTAGGAGTGAAAAAAGTTCACATTCTTCCCCAAAACTAGTGAACCTCCTCAAACACCTTCTAATAATCAACATATTGTAAAAATAAACAATAGAGAACCCTTTATAACATAGAGATACTTCATCCTGGTTGAATGGCTCCATTGATATAAATATAAAGAAGTATGCCAATACCAATTAAATCAACATATTATCGCTCCAGATTTAAATATTGAGTATATATTTGTAACATGCAATGCTAAGATATCTACCAATGACACCTCTTCTATTTTTTCCATGATATATGCACTAGGCATGGAAGGTATTGGAGTGGGAGTGAGAGATTTGTTTCAGACCACATCCTTGAAACAAGCTTTGGAGGATAAAGATGCGCCTTTTCCTACCGCTCTCCCATGTGTTCATACAACCATAAAGATATTTTAATCCTTACAAATTCTATATGATGTTATCAAATATCGATCCTCATTTTATTTTCCTTCAAGCATAATCCCTTGTTGAACTGTCAGAATCCTTTGTAGGTGCCCTAGATTTATTTTTATATCAACTATAATACCTAGTGCACCCTCAACATCATAGTTTTCCCTAAGATTGATTTGATGATTATTTGGAATCATTCTAGATAATTTATTGAATTTACTTATCACAACTACTTGTATTCTACTAAGTTCTAACATGCTTAGACATAAAATGTAGAGATGATTTCAAAAATATTTGCAATACACAATTAAGCACTTGAACAAAGTGTAGAACTCATTTATCTTGCTATACTTAGTACAAAATCAATTTTCACAAATTATGTGGGACCTAACCATCCCACTCAATACAAAACATAGCTACAAAGAAACTAGTTGTTTGAAACACTACCTAAAACAACCAGAGTTTTAATCTTTGCCTCAATGCACTCAACAACTTCAATGGATGGTTGCAGTGTATTCACATTAGCATCTTCTAAGCATGGATATTCCCATTTTATAACATGACATCCAATCAAATTAAATAATATGGATAATATAAATATAATGAGCATGGATCTCTCCATTTTCTAGCATGACATACCATAAGCTTCACCATATCCCATTGCCTTCTCAATGAACATGAATAAGTTCCCTAGGTTGGAATTGGCTATATCAATGGGGAAGTGAACAAAGCAAAAATGAGATTATTGTGGGATAGAAACCAACCTATTGATAATCCACCATACTAGGAAGGGTGCCAACCCCAATCACAATGACCCATCTACAATGACCCATCTACAAATCAAGGGTCCATCATTGTTACTTGAATTTATGATTATCGTAATTGTTTCTAACCACCATACTTTTGTTTTATCTCTCTATATTTTCTCCCTTTTTGATAGAATTTTTAATATTTTATGTTTTTAAAACTCTTTATGTTTTGTTGAGCTTCTAGCTGATACTAGTTATTAGATTAAATTGCTTCTGACCACATGTAAAACTCACATATTTTAATAAAATACATATACATATTTTTTTTTGTAAGTATGAAAATTTTTCTATTAGACATGAAAATAATGTACATAGGTGCTTTCATGTCCAAGATATAAACCATATGACCATCCCAAAATTACTAGACAACTGGCCTTCCTAGAGGGAAACCAAGCCAATTATCCAACTAGCCAAGGAACAATTAACATAGTTTGCATAAACTAAGACTCTAACATAGAGTGACATGACTGAACTTGAATAAACATAAAATTGGTAAAAACTAAAAAGACCCTGTGACCATAGACCATGAAAAAGAAATTAAGTATCCAACTTTCGAACTTAGGAAATTTTTTGGACCTCTTTGCATCAAGAACTTCATCCTGAAAAGAGGTACCTACTTCCATGGACAATGCCTCATTCCAAGCAATCTGAAAGGAACCACCATTTCTCTTTACTAGCCATGAGACCATAATAATCAATAGCATATTATAGGTTTCCAAAGCTTCCAAATTTTGAAAATTTTTCTTGAAACAACTTTCCTTGGAAAAAATGCCCACAACAACCATCATTTGCACATGCCAAGAGGAAACATAATCCAGACTCACATGAAAAAACTTACCTACATTTGAAGGCACCTTTCCACAAACCATCATGATGAGAAACTACATCAACCTCAACTGATTACTAAGCTTCATAATGAGAAGAATTCCCATCATGTCCTTGAGTTTGCCCCAACATGACCTCCACCTCCGACTTCGTAGACCTATTTGTATCATTCTCTCGACAACCCAAGTCTGAGCATACAAACTGCTAACTACACCATCATGATGAGCATAGATATTGCATGGGAAGGTACCATACTCCATTAAAGATCGATCAATGCAATGAATACTCAAGAGTCCCATACCTACCATGATCCCTTCAACGATAAAGGATGTCACATCTCCTGGCACCACCACGCTCTCGCTTCAATCGACATCTGGAACCCAATCTTGGTGAATACATATACATATTTGTCTATTATTCATAAAATTTTATAAAACATTTTAACCAAAACAAATTACATATATTTATCTTTATCTCTTAAAGATGATATGAATCATCCTAAAGTTGCAAGGTGCAAGCGAGGCCAACATATTGGGGAATGAACAATCAAGTGCCACTCAATCTCATTAGGTAATCATTAATTCATAATTTAAATTCATTTCACTTTTTTTATTTCATATTATTTTATTTTTGAGCATTACAATGTCAAAAAAGAAATTCATATTTTCAGTCCATTTCACCTCATTATTTTCACAATTTACAATAAAACTTTTTCCATAATTTCACTCCATTTCACCTCTTATTTTGCAATATTTTGAGCAATTTTGAAATTTCACAGGATTTTTAAGCAATTTTGAAATAAAATTTATGAAGGTTTTTCATGGAAAGAAGATATATAAAAACATCATTTAAATTAGGAAGGCATACTCAACAATAACATGGGCACACACAATTAAATGGTAATTAAGAGATATGTGGCTTATTTTTGAGAAGTCAATTGCGTCTAGCTCGAGTGGTTATGGGATTGAGTGTTATCTTCCTCACCCATGTTCTACTCTTGTAAATGACATGTTGAGATCCTAATGAGCATATTGTTGTAATGGTTGCTGACACGTTTACAAATACAAAAAAGATTTGAATACCTACAACACAAATTGATATTTATGAAAATATAAGCATTCATTAGAGACTTGAATTTAAGCATGAAACACTAAATCTTAGTTGCATGAAATCACATGTTATTTTAAGTATATTAATGTTATTAAAATAAACCAAACAATTGTAATACACATCCAACAATCTAAAAAATTCATGCCAACAATAAAACATATCGACAATGGAGGTGCTATTGGCATCCTATATTTAATGGCTTCACGTCATTCAATAAATTTTTACAAAAGAGACTTTGAGAAAATCTTGATCTGTTGCAAATACAATTTGAGCCTTCATCTCCAATGACCTTTATGAGAATAACTAGCAAGCAGGGTGAACTAATGTGGTTGATCAAATTTGATGGTGTGAAGATAGTTCACGATTTAGATTCTTTAGATTTTTAGTGGTACACTACTGAATTTGACATATGTGATGTATTCAATGAAGTATTTGACATATGTGATGGATTCGGTGCAATATTTGACATATGTTTTGGATTTGATGTAATATTTGACATATGTGATGGATTCGGTGCAATATTTGACATCTGTTTTGGATTTGATGTAATATTTGACATATGTGATGGATTTAGTTCAATACAACCATTTCAATGAGTTTCTGGTATTAGGGATAAGATATGGATTGCCACTAAACATACATATTGCCAAGGATTTGGTAGACATGAATGAATGAAATGTTCAAAGGGGAATTTGCATGAGGCAATCTTCTCACATGAATAGGTTAAGATACATCGACTCCTTTACAAATTTAGATGACACATAATTCACAGTTCTTGTGAGAGGAAAAAGTAATCTCACCATAGTTAGAGTTTAGAAACTAAGTACAAAAAAAGACAAAATGTAGATAACAAAGTAAAGAATACCAACAATCTTAACGATGGGTATTAAGATCCTCCCACAAAAATTTCTTTGGTAGAGGCTTGGTCATGTTTTGAGATTATGTCTTGAGATTACATAGCCACAATATAAGGATCCCAATGGTCAACAAATCAATTTCCTAAAATGGCACATTGGTATAGGGCCAACAATGTTTGACATACATGGATTCCATAAATGGAGTGTTTTCCCTTAGATTGTGGTTGGGAAACCTTGGGATCATGTGGTTTTCAATTTGATGCTACAAATATCCATGAAACCAATCTATCCAAGGAGAAAAAAAGATGTTAACTATCCCACTTTCCTAAGATTGAAACCATGTATTGTTAAATTTCCAAACCCAAAAAAGTCCATTGCATTTCCTTTTGATCTCCTCTTGGCATGCTTGATTTATTTCTACTTTCATGTAACCGAAATCCAAAATCAGAATGAGTACTTAGGTGGTTTTAAGTGGATTGATACCTTAGGCACTTGCTTCCCCACTCTTTCAATAAAATAGTAGAATTTAGTTACTAACTTTCTTCCATTTGTCACTAGTTGTTATAATAATGGTTTTCAATTGACATATTTTATTAAAAACAAGTAGACTATGATTTTATCACACTTTCTTTATGAACTTCCACAAGTTAATATTTTTTTTTGTAAGAATGCCACTTAAATTACTCTTCTAACCTTTTCAAATATAACCAATTTGATGTCTACTTCAGGAGCTGGTGGAGGTATATCTTCCATTATCCATAAAGTTAGCTAAGAATTTCTACATATTTGTGCCAACTTCCTTCATTCAATGTATTATATAATAACCTATTTTCCCCTTTTATTTTTTTAATGTCCTTGAAAAATTGGGCATTGAAATTTTGTAGGTGGTTCTAGTTCTGGAAATATTATGGGTTCTAATATCATGGCTTTGAGACTAGTGTTTGTAAGAGAATATGAATATTTTCATTAGTTTATGCTCATGAACTACTAGTAGTATATGATCATAACCATCCTTGTCAATGTTCATATTAGGATTTTGAAGATTCATTTGAATCAGTTTAGGAATTTCCTCTTTGAGCTTCAAATAGATATCTTCTAACTTAGGTTCCATAAATGACTCCAATTATCCATCTAACATTCTCAAAGGTCCAAGCACTTCTCATAAACTAAGTAAACAATAAAAAAAACCAATACAAAATATGACATTCTTGTTGAATTATGGGTAAATATTGCATTTAGTTTGAATTTCTCAAAGAACACTAATCATGGGCAGGGGAATGTTTTTCTCACACAAATTGACATAATTCTGATAGAGAAGGATTGAAACATATTCATAGTTTAACCTTTGAATATTCATTACATAGATTATGCTAAGTTACACGCTGATACACATAACTACTCTTAATGAAAAATTGATCATCGATCAACTGCTTATCGATGCATAGTATGTCACCATTCATTAAACCCACATCGTTCTCTTTAAGTACCATAGCAAAGAAAGAAGTAAGATCTTGTACAAAGCCATATGTTGATCTTGCAATCCAGAAACCCATGGATTGAAAAATTGCAATATGTGCCTACTATATATCAAATATTTCGACCTTGAGGCTTGAGTACCATATATTGTACAAGTTCATCATCCATCACACTTGTTTCTATTGCTGAAAAATATGATTTTGATCATGTGATAGAGGAATTAGCAGTCAAAGCCATAAGACTAAATGAAACTTCATTATGGTCAATGTTGTATGAAAAGTCACCATATTTTCAAGTTGGTTTGAAGTCTACATTAACTAATTCCCTATCTTCTTAAAATATTGGCACATGTAAATACTAGGAACCATACACTGAATCCTAACCCACACATTCTATGTCTAGATTTGTGACTAGTGCAATAACGATTGAATCCAATTATTCATTAGAAATAAGCTCCAATTTTCTTGATTTAATTATCTCAAGTTCACCTTAAAATACCTGACATGTGCGAATATACACACTACTGGAGAAATGATTTACATAGAAGTGAAAATGCTAGATCCTTTTCATAGAAAAGCTTGACAACACAATCTGTTTCCTCTCATGCCAAGTGGGAAAGTACGGAATTGAATCTAGAGCACCATAATGCATGTAACCTCCATACCATGGTTTGGAAATTTCTTCTTAGAAAAAAGTAAATCAATTGGCTACCAAAACAAATTAACCCTTGCGAATTCCATAAGAGGATAAAATGCCCAATGTTGGTAACTCGCAAAAAAACCTAGCAAGACCATCATAATTCACTTTCCTCTTATAATTTCAATTTTTTTTCTTGACCTTAATCCACCAATTAAAGGTGGTTCCACAGGAACAATATGTAATTTAGAAACTAGATTTCCATAATTCATTGTAAATACCTATTCCTTATTGGAGTTAGAGTTTTCATATTTGTGAGATTTCTTGATTCCTCTTATGTAACATCCTTAAAAAATTCCTTCATGGAAGGGATTTAACTATACACTGGACTTACTCTCTAGGTTTTTAGAGACAATTATTTTCCTCATTCAACACTTTTATTCAAAAAGGATTAACCTTGCTTACATATATTATTTGTTGTACATTATTTATCCCAATTTTCTTCATCATCAATAATCGATTGCTAAGGAATTTTCCAACTTTTTGGTTTTGGTTTGGGCCCATTTTACATTGGAGGATGGACCCATGCATGGGGAAAAGTCTCCTATAAATGACCTTTTGTTGACAAATTTAGAAATCTATGTTCCCATTATCCATTTTTTTTTTTTATGCTGGCGGAATTAGCAACTGGGCCGGTCTCGTACTCGCGTGACACGGGGTCGATTCCGACCGCTACCACTATAACCTCCAGGTGCCATACGTATGCCCCTTCCGCAGGCACGGGTAAGTTGGGGGAATTTGAACTTGAAACCTCATCGTACATAACACGCTATATTCACGGTACTTGCCAATTGAGCTGCCCCCCGGGGGCTTGTGTTCCCATTATCCATTAGTTGAATCCATAAAAAACAATTCCACTTGAGAATCATTTTGTCTATAAGACCCTTGCTAAGGTCTATTTTAGCATAAATATGAGCACAAGTACACAAACCCACTATGGAATTAGCAAAATTTGTTTTTATATAGTTGCCTAAAGTATTCCTAATATCAATTAGAGCTAATATATGCCAGAAGTGTAATGGTATATTTGGAAGAATAACTTAGACTAGCATTCTAATAACTATCGAACATTTTTAGGATCAAAATCTAATAATCGACATATTATAAAAATAAATAATAGAAAACCCTTTAGAACATAGAGATCCCTCATCTAGGTCAAGTGGATCCATAGATACAAATCTAAAGAAGTATGACAATACCCATTAAATCAACATATTGTTGCTCCAGATTTAAATATTGAGTAGAGATTTGTAATCTGCAATGCTAAGATCTCCATCAATGACACCTCTTCCAATTTATCCATGAGATATGCACTAGGCATGGAAGGTATTGGAGTATAAGGAATGAGATATTTGTTTCAGATCACATCCTTGAAACAAGTTTTGGAGGATAAATATGTTCCTTTTCCTACCACTCTCCCATGTGTTCATAAAACCATAAAGAGAGTTTAATCCTTACAAATTTTATATGATGATATCAAATCTCGATCCTCAATTTCTTTCCCTTCAAACATAATCCCTTTTTGATCTGCCATAATCCTTTGTAGGTGCTCTAGATTTATTTTTATATCAACCATAGTATCTCTAAAGTGCACCCTCAACATCAGAGTTTTCCCTAAGAGTGATTTAATAATGATTTGGAAGCATGCTAGATAATTTAGTGAATTTACTTATCACAACTACTTTATGCTACTAATTTCTATCATGCTTGGAGATAAAATGTAGATATGATTTCAAAAATGTTTGCAATATACAATTGAACACTTGACCCAAGCATGGAATTTATTTATCCTTCTATACTTAGTATAAAATCAATTTTCACAAACTATGTGGGACCTAACCATCCCACTTAATACAAAATATAGCTACAAAGAAACTAGTTGTTTGAAGCACTATCTAAAACAACATGCTTGGAAATCTTTGCCTCAACGCACTCAACAAATTCAATGGATGGTTGTAGTGTATCCACATTAGCATCTTCTAAGCATGAATCTTCCCATTTTACAACATGACATGCAATCAAAGTGAATAATATGTGTAAGATAAAGATAATGAGCATGGATCTCTCCATTTTCTAGCATGACATGGCATGAGCTTCACCATATCGCATTTCCTTCTCAATGAATGAATACATTCCCTAGGTTGGAGTTGTCTATATCAATGGAGAAGTGACCAAAGCAATAGGGAGATGATTGTGGGGTAACAACCAACATGTTGATGATCCACCATATACTAGGTGGGACACTAACCCCAATCACAATGACCCATTTACAAATCAAGGGTCCATCATTATTACTTGAATTCATGATTATCGTAATTTTCGCTAACCACCATAATTTTGTTTTATCTCTTTATATTTTATCCCTTTTGCATACAAGTTTTAACATTTTATGATTTTAACACTCTTTATGTTTTGTTGAGCTCCTGTTTTGTTGAGCTCCTATAGGATACTAGTTATTAGATTTTGCTTGTTACCACATGTAAAACTCACCTATATTAATAAACATATACATATTTCTCTATTATTAATAAAAGTTTAAAGATAACATTTTAACCAAAACAAAATTCTTATATTTATCTTTATACTTTAAAGAGATTATGAATCACCTTGAAGTTGCAAGGGATGCCAACATATTGGGGAATTAACAATCAAGTGCCACTCAATCTCATTATGTAATCATTATTACAATGTAATAAGAAAGAGTTCATAATTTGAATTTATTTCACCTTTTTATTTCACATTATTTCATTTTTTAGCATTACAATGTCACAAAAGAAATTCATAATTTCACTCCATTTCACCTCATTATTTTGACAATTTACAATGAAACATTTTTCATAATTTCCCACAATTTCACGTCTTATTTCGCTTATTTTGAGCAATTTTAAAATTTTGAAAAACTTCACAATAAAAAATTATGAGGATCTTTTAAAAAAAATTACAATTAAATTTTACGAAGGTTTGTCATGTCAAGCTAATCTTTAAAAACATCATTTAAGTTAGGAAGACATACACACAAAAAAGGGCACACACAATTAAATGGTAATTAAGAGATATGTGGCTCATTTTTTAGAAGTCAATTGGGCCTAGCTTGAGTGGTTATGGGATGTAATGTTATCTTTCTCATCCATGTTCTATTCATGTAAGTGACATGTTAAGCTCATCATGAGTATATTGTTGTAATGGTTGATGTCATGCTTTACAAACACCAAAAAGGTTTGAATACTTACAACACAAATTGAAATTTCTGAAAACATATCCATTCATTAGAGACTCGAACTTTAAGCATGAAACACTAAATCTTAGTTGCATGAAATCACATGTTATTTCAAGTATATTAATGTTATTAAAAAAATACAAACAGTTGTAATACACATCCAACAAACTAAAAATTCATGCCAACAAGAAAACATATTGACAATGGAGGTGTTATTGGAATCCTATATTTTACAAAAGAGACTTTGAGAAAATCTTGATTTGTTGCAAATACAATTTGAGCCTTTGTCTCCATTGATCTCTATGAGAAAAAATAGCAAGTTGGGTGAATTAATGTGGTTGATCAAATTTGATGGTGTGAAAATAGTTCATGATTCGGATTTTTTAGTTTCTTAGTGGTACACTATTGAATTTGACATATGTGATGGATTCAATGCAATAAAACCATTTCAAGGAGTTTCTAGAATTAGGGATAAGATATGGATTTCCACTAAACATACATATTGTTAAGGATTTGGTAGACATGAGCGAATGAAATGTTCAAAGGGGATTTTGCATGAGGCAATATTCTTACATGAATATGTTAATATGGATCGACTCCTTTACAACTTTAGATGACACATAATTCATAGTGTTCGTGAGAGGAAAAAGTAATCTCACTATATAACAAATTTTAGAAACTAAGTAGAAAAACAAACAAAATGCCAGGATAACAATGTAAAGAATAACAACAATCTTAACGATGGGTATTAAGATCCTCCCACAAAAATTTCTTTGGTAGAGGCTTGGACATGTATTGAGATTATATAGTTGCAATAGAATATTCCCAATGGTCAACAAACTAGTTTACTATAATGACACATTGGTATAGGGAAAGTAGTTTTTGCCACACAAGGATTCTACAAATGGAGTTTTTTTCCCTCAAATTGTTCTTGGTAAACCTTGGGGATATATGGTGTTCATATTGATGCTACAAACATCCATGAAAGTAATCCAACCAAGGATATTAAAAGATGTTAACTATCCCACTTTTCTGAGACTGAAACCATGTATTATTAAATTTCCAACCCCAACAAAGTCCTTTGTGTTGCCTTTTAATCTCCTCTTGCCATGCTTTATTTATTTCTACTTTCATGTAACCAAAATTGAAATTATAATGAGTGCTTAGGTGGTTTTAAGGAATCAATACCTTAGGCAATTGCTTCCCCACTCTTTCAATAAAATAGGAGAATTCAGTTACTACCTTTCTTCCACTTGTCACTGACTGCTTTAATAATAATTTTTGAGTCGTCATATTTTTCTTAAGAATAATTTTCCTATGATGTTATCACACTTTCTTCATGAACTTAGACAAGTTGATATTTTTATTCTTTCCATAATGCAACTTGTTACTCTTCTAACCTTTTCAAATATAGGCAATTTGATGTCTAGTTTACTAGATGGTGGAGGTATATCTTCTATTATCCATAAAGTTATCTAAGAATTTCTATAGATTTGTGTCAATTGCACTCATTCAATGTATTAAATAACAAACTATTTTTCCCTTTTATTTTGTTAATGTCCCCAAAAAATTGGGCATTGAAATTATGTATGTTCTTATAGTTATGGAAACATTGTGGGTTCTAATATCATGTCTTTGAGAACAATGTCTGTAATATCATTTGAATATTTTCATTAGTTTATGCACATGAAATTCTAGTAGTAGATGATGATAACCATCCTTGTCAATGTCCATATTGGGATTTTGAAGTTTCATTTGAATCAGTTCATCAATTTCCTCTTTGAGATTCAAGTAGATATCTTCTAACTTAGGTTCCATAAATGACTCCAAGTATCCATCTAACATTCTCAAAGGTCCAAGCACTAATCCTCAACTAAGTAAACAATAGAAAAACACCAATATAAAATATGACATGCTTGTTGAATTATGGGTAAATACTACATTTAGTTTGAATTTCTCAAAGAACACTAATCATGGGCAGGGATGATTTTAAGGATGGAAATTTATTTTAAAATGTAGAAACCTTGGCAAATCTTACTAATCCTTCATATGCCAACTATAAAATGTTTAGCGATATTTTTGTAAAATTATTCAAATGTCTAAGGATGTTATATAGTTTGTATAATTTTTTGGCGATTTTTAAAGTAAAATAATTTTATCCTTTAGAATTTGGGCGAATCATTTTTAGAATAGAGAATCTTATTTTGGGAAAAACCATGGAAAATTAGCCCACGAGCGAAATTTATCCTCTAAAATCATCCCTAAATTCATGGGTAGGGGAATTTTTTCGCTCACACAAATTGACATAATTCTGATAGAGAAGGAATGGGCCATCTTCATATTTTAACCTTTGAATATTCATAACATAAATTATGCTAAGGTACATGATGAAACACATAACTACTCTAAACCAAAAATTGATCATCAATCCACTGATTATCGGTGCCTATGCCACCATTCATTAAACTCACATCCTTCTCTTTAAGTACCATAGCAAAGAAATAAGTGACATATTGTACAAAGACATATGTTGATCTTGCAATCCAGAAACCCATGGATTGAAAAATTGTAATATGTGCCTCCTATATATCAAATATTTCGACCTTGAGGCTTGAGTACCATATATTCTACGAGTTCATCATCCATCACACTTGTTTATGTTACTACAAAATATGATTTTGTTCATCTCATAGAGGAATTAGCAGTGATAACCATAAGACTAAATGAAACTTCATTGTAGGCAATGTTGTATGAAGAATCACCATATTTTCAAGTTGGTTTGAAGTCTACAGTAACTAACTCCCTAATTTCTTAAAATATTGGCACATGTAGAGATTGGGAACCATACATTGAATCCTAACCCACACATTCTATGTCTATATTTTTGGCTAGTGTGGTATTGATTGAATCCAGTTCTTCATAAGAAATAACCTCCATTTTGATTGATTTAATAGGCTCAAGTTACACCTTAGAAGACCTGACATGTTCCAATATACTCACTACTATATAAATTGTTTAAATAGAAGTGAAGATGATAGGTCCTAGTCATAGAAAATATTGACAACACAAACTGTTTCCTTTCATCCCAAGTGGGAAAGTAGTGAACTGAATCTAGAACACCATAATGCATGTAACCTCCATACCCTGGTTTGGAAATTTCTTCTTATACAAAAGTAAATAAATTGGTTGTTAAAAAAAATTAACCCTTGCAAATGCTACGAGAGGATAAAATATCCAATGTTGGTAACTCACAAAAAACCTAGCAAGGCCATCATAATTCATTTTCCTCTTACAAAAATAAGAATGCAAAGAACCAAAATACCTAGAATATATTGCAAACAAGGGTACATATTGAATATCCAAATCAAATTCCAAATTATTGCATAAAATATTATTGGCATTGTGATTTCTCTTCCACCACCCAATACTAATTCTAGACAAGCAATTTCCAACTAATAACTAAATAAACCATTTGATTTTCTTATGATCCACAATCCCATAGTGAGTTGAATAATTCCCAATCCATCCACTTTGAATCCACACTAATCCCAACAAAACCCCATATCCAGCATGGATCCAAAACACTTCATACAACACAACACCCACTACACACAAAACCGACATTGCCATCATCCATAAACTTATCCAAAAGTAAAAACCAAGGCCCCTTAAATAGCCCAACCTTCTTCAAATCAGCTAGAATCTTGTGATGATCTTTAGAAACCTCAAAAACCTTGTAATATTCATGAAGGCCAATCACGTACCTGCATCATCTACTCATCTCACATGACAAATATCTCCCCAACACCAATTACTCAAACATGAATGAAAATTATCTAGCTACAAGGCCATTGGCATAACTTGTAAGGATGACTTTAATACCATGTTGAGAAAACATATAGAACTAGTCAATGAGTGCTTAAATAAATTGGAGAAAGTGGGGCAGTGTTATCACAACTAACTCTCTAATGTACATTTTTTTCTAATGCAAGGACTCATTTCACCTCAAACACTACATGAACACTACATAGTATACCAAACCATTCCCCCAAAATACATAATATAATACATGACTATCTATCCAAGTCCCCAAATATGAGAAGGAATTTCCATGATGTGAAATGTGTACAATCATTAGCAGTAACTCTAGACTCCAAATACAATCTATGATTCATAGATAGTCACATGCATACTCATGATTCGTATGCAATATATTCAAATATTCTTGAATTTTCTATGAAAAATGGATGTCTCAAAGCCTCTAAAGATTCCAAGCATTTTTAGGGTTCAAACTTGCGAAGCCCCTGCAACAAGTCTATAAATAGACCTATAGAGTGGTTTGCATGTCGCATGGTCAAATCCTGCAACTAGTAGAGTAACATGTCATGACTCAAATTAGTGAAACAAATAAAAAATCATCATGATAATATTTCAATATGATGTTCTATATGCATCCTGGTCATCATATAATAAGCATACCCTAAGTTTCAGTAACTTCATCACTGCTATGATTCTCTCTCTAGAGGATTCTTCTTTAGGAAAATTCAATTATGTTCCATGTATAAAATATTTCACATATATTCTACTAGTGATAGGATGACATTAAACATTATGGCTTACCATAGGTATATTGAATTTTATAATGTGTCTAATAGTCCGATCTAGTTAACAATTCCTTGGAAAACATGGAATACCCCCTTTGATTTCTTAATCATATGATGTGGTAAAGGCCCTAAGACCCTTGCCATCATATCAATATGTTCCAAGTTTTCATGGGTATGAAACAAAGTCTCAACCTGTAAATTTAAAAAAAAGTAGCATAAATATCATTTCTGCATGTATCTATATAACATTCAAGCATAAGACAAACTAGTCTAAATTTTTTATTGAGCATAGCTCCACAAGTTTGCACCCTACGCTCCAAATATCACAAGGGTAATTCCATTCAATACCCACTGAGAAACGTAAAATGTAAATATAAAGGGGCATGAATTCAAGAAAATCCGAGATAGATGTTATTACTTCCCTTATAAATGCCTAACCCAGTCTCATAAATTGTGAGATAACATGACCAACGAAGCAATCTAGTTAATAGCAGAAGACAAACATTCATTATAAAATTAAGTTGTATTTTTAAGACCTACCAATTCAAATATAAATATATAAGTGTGAGTATCATCTACACACACGCTACATATTCCAACAGTTTCTTTCCAACCTCCCGTCCAAGATCAATGGGAAGTGGGTTGTAAAATGTTTCCGTAGGAAATCATACAATCTTGGGCCAAGAATCTCAAACACCCATTTTTACATCCATCCAAAACCTTAAACACACACTGTAACAACCATATACATAACAAAAGCTACTCTTAGGTGTTTGTAAAGAAAAAAAGAATGAAGATATAAACTACTACAAAACACTGACTATGGAAGTGTGATTCAAATAGTCAAATCATTTGTGCTTCTACACACAACTATATTGAGAAAGAGCATACATCTCAGAAAACCATTTGCAAGTTCAAAAATATATGTTTAAATCAAGAAATCATCCTAGCATGTTACCCAACATTCCCAACTATTAAATTATGCATGTAAAAATAACAGAGATTTTTCAGAAATTTGCCAGTTGTAGACGTAACATAAATTTTGTATGAACAATAGAATAGGAACATGGCTCACGGGAAACAAATTTCATGGATATGGTAGTAGGATTCAACCACTTCTCATCTCTCTTCAAGGAACATTCTTGTGCCAGAATAGTAGAGATATTAAGATTGTCAAATTATTTCCCAAGATTTGACAATCTAGAGGACAATTAGGCTTTGATGGAGGAAGTGGGAAAGGAAGAGCCGCATAATCTTTTATAGAGTTTTCAAAAGGATAAAACCCTAGGGATAGATGGACTACCTGTGGAATTTTCCCTAGGTTGTTATGATTTTATTGAGGAAGATCTTAGGAGAGTGATTGATTTAACAAAGTCTACAGGTAAAACCCTCGGTGAATTCAATACATCCTTTATTGCATTGATTCCAAAATTGTATAGTCCCACATCATTTAAAAATTCTAGGACAACATATTTATGTAACTGTATATATAAAATCATATCAAAGGTTATTTCAATAAGGATTAAAAGGGTTTTTTCAAGGAAAATATTTGAAGAGAAGTTTGGTTTCCTTGAGGGAAGGCAAATACATGAGGCAGTAGGAGTTGCCCGTGACATCAACAAAAATAAAGTAATTTTGAAATTTAAAAATTTGTTGGAAAATTATTCCGTTTTTAGTAAATTCGAATTTGGAATTTTGTTTTTCCATTTATGGCAATTCCAAATTCCGAATTTGATAATTGTAATTAATTATTATGACTGTTGGGAAGAGATCTGATTTGACCCAACTAACTATTTGACTATGACACTTGTATGAAAACATAATATTTTTATATTGATTGCAGGAGGAATAATGGAACAACCATGTTAAAATCAACTAACCATGACTCCATGAGTGGGGAACGTGTTGGAACTACCTCTGGGCTGATTATTACAAGTGGAAAATTAGATATTTGTCCATTGGCAGCCCCTAAAAATCAGGGATTTAGAAAGCTGGGAAAATTCCCAAGGGGGGAAAGAAAGACCTAGGAAAAAGCATTTCTTTTTAAATAGCATATGTGAGGAGGCACGACGTTGCCTAGTATGCTGGGAGGAGGAACTACTGAATACTTAATGTTATGAACACTGATTCTGAGTGTGAGGCAAGGGAGAAGACTACTCATAGAGGAAGACATTGCTGAAGAGGATTTTTCCAAGTTTTCCCTCATGGATTCATGGTCAGGATAGGGGGTGAATTGGGTGAGCGTTGGCTGCCCTATTCTACGGTTGGGAGGAACGTGGTTGTTCCCTTTGTGTTATCACGAAATGTATTCAGATATGTTAAATCTTATCCTTCTTTGTTTTGAATGATTGTGTATATCCGATATGATGCTCTGTTGGGTTAAGTTGAAATAATTTCCATGTAGGACATCTATTCGTTGTATGGAGTTTATAATCAAAGACCAAAATTCTGGAATGGGGCATTCTGAAAGAATTATAGGCAGAATAATGTATGTAAAATAAACTTGAAAGATTGTGTATGTCTATTTCTGTGATTAAAGTTTTTGGGTAGAAGTATTTAAATACGAAAGAACTTGAAGAAATAACAGATCTACCTACAAGTGTATGTTTACCCCTGTAATTGAAATTCTAGATAGAACTATTTTGTACGAATGAGCTAGGAAGGATTAGATCTAATTACAGGCGTATATTTACTTCTGTAGTTGAAGTAGTAAGCAAATCTGTTTATGATTAAGTAGAAATCTGAGCAAGTCTGTACATGTATTTTCCATAAATTTATATCTAGATATGCAATGAATATAGATACAGTTACAGTTAATACTGTGTGTAGTTTTTTTTAAATAAAGATTTAGTGACTGCAATAGGAGTCCCACTTATATAGAAAGTCACTGCCATGATTTTTGAATAAACAACTATGCCACTAGGAGATCGACTACCTCTCGTATAAAGAAACTTCTAAATCGAAAGGTCTGGAAAACCCTTTGTAAAATTTATTACGGTACCATATTAAACTGAATAGTTCATTGTTCTGTTATAAGATAATACAATAGTAGAATACTCCACAAGAATGAGAATTTGAGGATGATTACAATGAACATAAATCATAGGCTGATAGAACTTTTAATCCTTGCATTTCCTTTCGCACAAAATAAAAAGGACCCCCAACTAAAGGAATACACACTGTATGGAGCAAATTACAAAACCATTAACTATGAGCATATATGCGAAACTGTCCACTCGGTGATCGTGGCAGTGGATGGTTTAGAATTGGGGAAAACACAACATAACATAAATAATGAACGATTCACAAGCATGTATATATAGTGTTCTAGAATAAAAAACAAAATCGTTATATTACCAGGCCATTATATCTATTCATGCTGAGTCCAAAAAAAATATCGTAATTCTTTTCAAAAGGGGCACATTGATAATAAACATAGGAAAAGTCGAAAGGAAATAAAATGATATTGTTTAATAGATCTATTATGATTCGTTCCAACATTCAGAAAAATGATAGCCCTAGTAATCAAATTATGGGGTAGGGTGAGATCCGAATGGTGAATGATTAAACAGTCATTTATTCTAAACAAAAGACAGAGAAAAACCTGTACATAAATTATTGTATTATAATAATTGGATCCCAAAAATTTAAGTTACATTTGGAAATTTTTCCCCTTCCCAAGTCGATAGGAAGACCGAGGAAAAACGATACTGTTGACTACATCTCAGTTGCAACATGGACGGTTCAAACTCCTGAAGGGCTACGGAAGGGAACTCGTATACCTTTTTATGCTGAGTATGCAGATGAGCATTCAGAACCTTCGTGTAGATGAAAACTTGGTGGAATCCACCATATACGATTATTAGAAAACTCTTATATGAAGACAATGTAAGAAGAACACGAATAGAGTGGTAATGTTTATAAACACATCATACCAACGTTTTAGTTAACTTCTGTTTCGTGGAACATGATCCTTTCCTTGTCATTTTCCATCTGGATAGTCGTTCAGAGCTGAGGGTGAAGGAGACAATACTCACTAATGGGTACCCTCACATCAAAGAGGGCCCATCATTAATGATATGTTTCAACTCTTAAAATGAATGATACAGCTGTAGTAAAAATCTTTACACAGTGTTCACTAATAATGGAAATACAGTAATCGACCAATCTAAATCTCATTGTGTATGTGGACGAAAAGAATATGTTTTTTTAGGTGGAATAGAGCTTAAGTCTCCCATTCAAACCGGGAGTACCCTAACTGTTGATTTTAGTCTACCCGAATGCCTTTTTGGCACAAAATCGCTTAAGTCAACAAAGTAAACGCAGAGAATGCTCTGGCCAAGATTTTGGTAATTAACCCCCGGAATAAATACTTCCATCAGACTCACGAATACTCAGATATGAACTCTGGCACATGACAGAGAGTTTACAAAAACCCTAGATCCCGAATCTAGATAGGTAGGGCTAACACTCCTTCTTGGTAAACAAAAGAGAATCATGAAAAACTCAAAGAAAAGATCGTTTCTATAGGGTTAAGTATGGATTTGAATGTAATGCAAGGAAGTTAGACAAAAGGAGAATTCCACGGGAAGAAAATGAGGGTGAACACAGAACGACAAATTTACGCAGACGATTTTTCTGAAAAATTATACCTTCCTATTGAAGTAACTACGGTATTAACGTATTTAAGTGGAGAGAAGAACTTACCCAGGATGCAAGACATGCTGTCTGCAACAGTATGGAGGTAACCACGAGGGCAACAATCTTCACCTCTAAACTCCCTTGGTACACAAATCCTCTTCAAAGGAAAAGAAAGAGCTCGGAAATGACAAACCCTGAACCCACTCAAACCTAAATGATGCCTTGTCACCTCAAATTAATTGTGGAGAGTGCGGAGGATGGGTGAGCCACGTGACAAGGGCAGGGTCGACGTGACACTTCGAGTGTAGAGACAAGCGATTTCAGTATGACTAGTAGGACTACCTTAATGATGATTGCAGAGCGTTTACTACCCTAATAGGGAATTCTTTCCCACTTGAGGAATGTCGCTTTCACACCCCCTGCGATAGTCTTAGGTAGTGGTTTGATCCTCGTTGTCGTAGGTCCAACGGTGACACGACATTGAGCTTTCAATTCGATCAGTATCCGATTTATGAGACATTAAATGAATAGGACTTGGAGGCTTACGACAGTCACTGGTCCTTAACCCGACCCTTGGCTATGTTGGTAGGAATCAAATAGATTTCCCTAGGAGTAAGGTTTCGAGAAAACTTGTGTGCAAGTATGGAGACCTTATGCAAAAAAGGTGAGTGCAATATGGATCATAAAGTTTACATTATTCACTTAGTCGCTACGCATAAAGGTTTTAGATTTTGCTAAAGCCTTGGGGATTTCCATTATAACCTTCCCACTTAAGGTAATACATGATGATATACTTCGAACATCATGTGGTAAGCAGAATTTAGGAGTTATATAGTAAAGTTTTATGATAAAGTTCTATAACAGAGTTTTATAATAGAATTTTTATCACTAAGGGATCTCTTTTCTGCCAAGTAAATTGTGTAAACAAAAGATTTTTTTAATGGTATTATGAGGTTCATTACATATGGTATCAGAGAAAAGGTTACAACACTGGACCTGAATAGGGCCACATTAGTTTCTTAGCATATATTTCGATCTATGCAAAACTAATAAACCTATTTGTTACAAACAAAAAACCTTTCTGTTTTGTGTGAGTTATGGCAGCTCAGGAAGATGCAGAAATCAGAATGGAAGGAAATCCAGAGTAGGGACCCCATAGAGATCCAAGGCAGAATAGTGATGGAAGCTCACCTATGGAAGTATTGGAAACAATGAGGAATCTTCTTGTTGAATTGCAGGTTTTCAAAGCAGACAATGAGAAATTGAAGAAAGCACATTAGGAACAACAAGAGATAAATGAAGTCCTGCTATGCAGTATAGTGACCAAGAAAATCCTAAAGGATGATAACCATGACGAAGAGGTCAACAAAAGGGCCTCTAAGAATTCTGGGCCTGAAACAGAAAAATGAGACAGTTCGTCTAAAGGTACACCTTCAGCTGAGGACAAAACTAAAACAGTCCGAAAGAGGAAACAAGTAGACCACCTTGAGGGAGAATTTGAAAAGATTAAACCAATTACCTTTGATGGAGAATCCAGAACAGGAGAGGAGACCGAGGCATGGTTGTTAGACATCAAGAAATACTTCCAAATTTACAATTATTCCAGTAATATGAAGGTCAGAATGGCCATATACAATCCGAAAGGGAAGGTCAGCATTTGGTGGCAAGATCTGAAATTGGCCAAGGGCCTAGAGGAGAAACATATGGAGTGGTCTGACTTTAAGAAGTATTTTAAGAAACAATACCTTTCTGAAACCTACTATGAAAGGAAAACAAAATAATTTTACGAGTTACGACATGGATAGATGACGATGGAAGACCTTATAAACAAATTTCTGTAACTACTAAGGTTCGTACCTTACATCTGGGAGGAAAAGGTAAAAATCCAACGATTCTTAAGATTTCTACCACAGTCCTACAAGGACAGAATTGAGTTTGACAACCCCAAATCCTTGAGCGAAGTATTCAGGAAAGCATGAATGTACTACGACCACTACAAACAGTGGGTAGAATTCCCCAAAGCTTGGAAGGATAAGAAGCGAGACCAAATGAACCAGCGAAAGAAGGGATACCAGCTAACTCCTTATTGGAATGCAACAGAAGTCTTTCCTAGGAAAGAGTTTTACACAAATCATCCAAGCACACAAGGAGGCGGTAAACTGGTAAACCTGGGAACAAAGAAATTTGGGGACTATCTTCGGGAACTGTTAAAGTGTTGGGAATGTGGAGAACCTCATCTAAGAAGGAACTGCTCATGTTTAAATAGGACAAAAGGAACTAATGTTCATAATCTGCAGGAATCTTCGATGGTGGGTGATGTAGGCAGAAGCCTGCATCGGATTAATGCAGCCATTGATGCTCGGAAAGCTGACCACCAGTCCTTTGTGGTGGAAATTGAAGGTAAAATCAATAACACCCGAATTTATGTTTTAATTGATCTTGGAGCTACGTTAAGTTATATCACTCCTGGAGTAGTAGAATCAAATAAACTTAAGAGGATGAAACACGCAAAATCATGGCTAGTACAGTTAGCAACAAGAACTAAAAGGAAAGTGGTTGACTTTGTTTTTGATTTTGAATTTAACTTAGATGGTCAAAACATAAAAACAAATCTGAATATTCTACCACTAGGATTCTACGATATGATAATCAGAATGGATTGGTTGGAAAGACACAAAGCAGTTCTAGATTGTTATACAAAGACACTTAACCATAAAGATGATTGTGACACTACTAGAACAACCCAAGGTATCCCAAAACTAGTATCAGTTAGACAAGTCATAGCAATGAAATTCAAGAAATGTATGAGAAAGGGGTGTCAAGTTTATGCCATCCAAATAACAAATCTGTTAGAAAAATAAGATAAGACAAAACTAGAAGATTTTTCTGTCCTATGTGAGTTTAGAGACATGATTTTTGATGAGATACCAGAATTACCTCCTAGAAGGGAAATAGACTTCTCCATAGACCTACTACCTGAGTCAGCCCCTATCTCGAAAGCACCTTACCGAATGATTTTACCTGAATTGACAAAACTAAAGATACAACTGCAGGAATTGTTGGACAAAAAGTATATTAGACCCAGTGTTTCACCATGAGGAGCACCATTCCTCTTTGTGAAAAAGAAATGTGGTACTCTAAGACTATGTATTGACTATAGAAAATTGAATAAAATGACTATTAAGAACAAGTACCCCTTACCTAGGATAAATGACCTGTTCGATCAAGTAGGCGGGGCCAAAATATTTTGAAAATTGGATTTACGATCCGGTTACCATCAAGTCAAGATAAAAGATGAGGACATAAGAAAAATAGCCTTTCGAACAAGATATGGACACTACGAATTCATAGTCATACCTTTCAGACTCACTAACGGACCAACCACATTTATGTGCATGATGAACAATATTTTCAGTCAATACTTAGACAAGTTCGTACTAATATTTATCGACGATATTCTGGTGTATTCTAAAACGGAGGAAGAACATGAAGAACACTTAAGAATCGTCCTACAAACTTAAAGGAAACACCAAATGTATGCCAAATTCGATAAGTGCGATTTTTACCAGAAGAAGATATAGTACCTAGGACACGTAATATCTGCATAAGGCATTGCAGTCAACCCTGAGAAAGTAAGAGCCATTATAGAATGACCGGTACCAAAGGATGTAGTGGACATCCGGTCATTCATTGGAATCACCAGATATTATCGCAGATTCATAGAAGGATTTTCCAAAATAGCTTATCCTATCACGTCATTACAAAAGAAAGGGACCAAGTTTAACTAGTCACAGAAATGTCAAGACAATTTTAACAAGATGAAGGAATTATTGACAATTGCACCCATATTGAAGGTAGCAGACCCAGATAAAGACTTTACCGTATGTGTTGATGCAAGTAAAGAAGGACTAGGTGGTGTCCTAACTCAGGAAGGACACGTGATTTGTTATGAGTCCTAGAAATTAAAAGAACATGAATGAAATTATGTCACTCGTGACTTAGAATTGGCAGCGGTAATACACACCCTAAAAATGTGGCGACACTACATAATGGGCAGAAAATTTCTACTATTGATGGATAATAGCGGTGTGAAATATCTGTTTAGACAACCAGATCTTAATACAAGGCAAGCAATATGGCTAGCATTATTGAGCGAATTCAACTTCGAAGTCAGACATATCAAGGGTAAGGAAAATAAGGTAGTAGACGATTTAAGCAGAAGAGTCCATGGGTTATTTGAAATAAATATCAGCAGGGCAGAAAGCGATCTGGAACAAAGAATAAGGACGACAGGTATTAACGACGAAAATTACACTAAGATCATGGCAGAATTACAAAACAATACCGCAAAATCAGATAAACTAGATCTAAGTATCGACAAGAAGGGACTATTACAATTGAAAAATAGACTTTACATACCCGATTCAACAGAGTTAAAGTTAATAGTCTTGGACAAAGTGCATAAGAAACCATATTTTAGCCATCCAGGATACCAAAAAACGATAACAACACTTAGAAAACTAGTTTACTGGCCTAATATGGAGGATGAAATAGCAGAATACTTGGCTAGGTGCCAAGATTGTCAGAAGGTTAAGGCTGAACACTAGCATCCATGTCACATACCCACTACGACAAAAATAAAATTTTCTCTCTTCTTCAAGGGATAGAATCCCCGAATTCCTATGGGGGCCTAGTGTAGGCTAGCTCTTCCCTTATCCACCTCCATGTGATCATTGGTTATGACCACAGGCCAAGCCAAGAGGTGCCTTTCTCATTTCATGACTCAACGATGCAAGAGAGTCAAGTCTTTCGACTCTTCAAACTCTGAAACCCGAAATCTTACCTTCGATGAGATCGATGGCTGCGAATCTCCACCTGATTCGACGGTCCTGGCCGTATTGGGATTTTGGTAACTGGGAGTTTGAAATGCAGCAACCCAAACCACTGGTCACTCCATTCCCCGAAATCCGATATGGGATTTTGTGTATGAGATCAATGACCCTCGTTGATCTGGATCTGACGGTCACTATCCCTCCTGAGCTTGAGGGTGTTGAAGGACACTCTGTCTTAATCGTAGGTCGGGGTTTTGTATACCAGGATTTTGCGACTTGCGAAGATGAGAGGTCTTTCCCTCTGGTTTATCAGATGCTGAAACGTCGAAATTTATTTACACTAATCCGACTCATCCACAGAGCGCATTAGGGTTTCGTATACCTAGATTTCACGACCTACGAAGACGAGGGGTCTTGCCCTCTATTTTCTCGGGTGTCGAAACGTCGAAACTTATTCACGCTACACCCACTCATCCATAGAGCGCATTGGGGTTTCGTATACTGGGATTTCATGACTTGTGAAGATGAGGGGTCTTGCCCTCTGGTTTCCTAGGTGCCGAAACGCCGACCAACAACCACGTGTCTTATGCTAATGGACGGTTCCGAATACTTTGGGACTTTTAGGACTTTGTCGAGTCTACTCTCCTGCTTATGAAAGGGTTAATATCGATGGTCAATAGAGCTCTAACAGATCCTTGGATCTACGGTCCTAGATCCCATCGCTACTTGCGAAGGCTGAAGGGGTCGAGGTATTAATGCCTTCATTCCTTCCTCCAATCTAATGGTCGAGATATACCTCAGATCCTTCGAAAGGATCTCATCCATTCATCTAACAAACAAAAGGGTACTCTCTTTCGGTATTTGAAACTCACTATCCTTCCTGAAGTTCGTCAGCTATGGAGGACTTGAGAGCTTTGCGCTCTTTCTCCAAGACTTGACTCTTGGAAGAGTCTTCAACACAACTATTTCACTCCTTCATCAAGGGGTTTTGGGGTTCTATTTGATCGCAAAGAGCTTGTGCATATCTACACTACCTCTCATGAGCTTAAAAAAATCCATCCTCCAAGGGACTCATAACGACTAGGTGAGTAAACCATCATACATGCAACTACGCCTAAGGTCAACGGGCTCACAATTCATGGATCTAGCTTAAGACACTACAAAACTCAAGAGTTTATGAGAACAAGTCATGTCTGAACCATATAATTCCTTACTTGCCTAATTATACAATCACGTAGAAATAGAAGGGATACAATATATCCATTAAGCATTCATTCACATTCTTGAAGGCATATGTAGTATAACCAATTCATACACAGTTACGACAAAATTACACAGGGTAGGAAATCGCTTATCTATTACAGGTTGCCGCCAACCAACTGATTGTGGGTGTTCGTCCTTCCACCTGACCATAGACTCATAGGAATTCATTCTTATCACTCTGGCCACCCCCATGCCAAGCCATGATATCACCAGGGAGTTCTCACAGTTCTCAGGATTTATGTCTCTATCCCAGCTTCTGCTCAGGTCCTATTCTCTGCAACTCAGCGCTTTCTCTTTCAGTTATGGCCTCGACGAGGTTTCTCAGATGCTCTTCCACATCAAGCTCACAGTCTTCCATTCGTCATTCTGCTGGAGCATCTCCCTTATGAGCTTACACTCCTACGTCCCGTGTCTCCTCTCTCCTCTATATCCCCCTTACCCTGGAAGGTTTTTTCCGACCTATCCTGTTCCTTCTATCAGAAGGAAGCTCAGGTCTGCAGGTCACTACGGTACTTCGGGCTAACAACCCATGTTTCCATTCATGGGGGTGGTTGATTATTCAACCACCAATCCTTTCTTCATTAGCTAATTTCTTTCCTTGGGATTCGAAGGAGGTTTGTCATCCTTATCAAGGGAGATTTGGGGTTATTTGATATATGAACCCTCTTGTATAGTTTTCACATTCTTCCTCTAGTGATATCATGGCTAGTACTTTCAAGGATTCACCCCCACAGTCAGTCATTGGCAACTCAAACAATAATACATTTACATTGTCCTCATGCATTGGCACGGTAATTCCTATTTTATGATAAATTACAAATTGGGGGAAACAGGGTGTTACAATTCCCTCCCCCTTAAAGGAACACCATCCTCGATGTTCTTTCTCAAGAACACCTATCATGCCTTTCTCATTCAGCCACTTCAGAATTCTTGACTTTCTTCCTCAGTCAGGTCCTCTTTTAGGATCTTAGTCTTCATCATCTACCTTCAATAATTCTTGGACAACAAGCACATTAATCACAATTTTGTGCGAAAATACCTTAGTGTTGTTCAAAATTCAAAAGGAAGTTTTCACAATCTTAGCACAATAGTTATCTGTGTAGTTTGTGGATATGTATCCACATGGTAGTTTTTCTATCCATTCTCATCACTTTCCTTGACATACCCATTGGGTGCATGATTCCAATTCAATAGTTCACAAGAGCTATCATGATTTCATCTTCCTTTCCAAGGTTTTTCCACACGGGAAACTACCCATTGTGTGCATGATCCCAATAGTTTACAAGAATTATTAAGGTCTCCTCTTCCTTGCGGTCACTCACCCTCCAGGCCCAGGCTCAAGCATCCCCTTCACTGCTATACAGTCCCTCGGACGATCCATCCTGCCCTGCCAAGGTTTTCTTGCACAGGAAAATTTTAGAGACTCTATCGAGTCTTACAGTCGAGGCATCCCTCAGACTTTCTCTGCTGAGGCATACCTCTGGCTTGTGTTACCTCAACACAACAATTTTCAGGCAATCATGGCTTATCACGGGGTTTTCATGGCTCAACAGTAGCTTTTTTACATCATCTTCAGCTTTAACAGCCTTCATCTATTCCTTTTGGACAGATCGTTTCTTCTCACCTGTGTCATAGGTATACAAAATTCATGAGACATCATTATAAATTCTAACTTTTAGAATTTTATTGCAAATCTGTCACCCATAGATTTTCCAATCTCACAATTTGTTTTCATATTTGTTCTGCACAGGAACCAGATTCATAATTATGGGACTTTCGTTCCCATAACGGTTTGGCTCAGCAGGCAATTGGCCTTCCTTTTGGGCTTACAATGCTTCCATATCCACGACCCCTTTGCTTCCTACACTGTCAACTTCAATTGGCCAAATAACTTGTTAGATTTTCCATGCATATACATTTTATTGCATCTTTACAACATCGTCACAACAATTTCAGAATTGTGCATACTTAACAATTAAATTACTTTATCAAAAAGGAAATACCATTCCTTACAGTTTGGCTCAGTAGGCGATCAGTCTTCCTTATGGACTTACAACACTGCCATATCCAAGACCCTTTCCTCCCTGCAATTTCATTCTTTACACAACCAAACAATTGTTAGTTTTTCATGTACATTACCTTTTTCGAAAATCAAGTATACTAATAGTCCAGGACATTTCATCTATTCAAGGACTCAAAGCAAAATGATACATCATCCCTTACCTATGCATCATTCCAGCCTACCAAATTTTTCAAAATGTGATTAAGATATCAATTGATTTTAATGAATGCTCCAACATTTGTGGCCACATTCATACCCAATGCACCCTTTCATTGATTTCAAGTTTGTCACACTTTATGACAGGTTCTTGGGCATGATGTGTTGGAACTTAACCAACCTTTTCCTCATATGGTTTATTCATTCTCTTTAATTCTTACAATAGGACCATGCTTCCTACTATAGGCCGATCACTATCCCAAAATAGTACACATGAAACTTAAAAGTTTCGCATGAATGCACCCAAGCATTATGCCTTCATTAATAACCAGGGTGCCAACACTCATGGCGACCCAAATTTGGTTTTCTCTAACACCTATACAATGTGAGTAGAGATGTTGGAAAGTCCTCCTTCCTCAATGGGAAATCCATTGTCTGTCCTTTATGAAAATATGCATTTCCTTGAAGTAATTCCATGCAATGTGCTATCTATGAGTATTTTTTTTTCCAATCATTCCTTGATTGGTCCATGTGTTCATGAAATATCAGTTCATGAATTCTTCTGAGGGTTACAATCAGTTTTTACTACCACAGGTTCACGCCTCCATCATTCAGGTTCTCCTTCCAGAATCATACCTTACTTGGGTATCCAAGGCATACAACTGCCTTTCAAAGTTCATGCATAACACTAAGACAATACAATATTTTAGAAGGGTTTCTTACCACATCCCTTCATACCTTGTGCCACATAGGCATGAATATCTTTATACCAATTCTTGGCTGCTAGCACTCTCTTTCTGATCTCTACCTCATCAACAGTACTTTAGCAGGATTTTTCACAGTCCTGTCAACAATCTTTCGACAATAGCCTCCCCATGGTCACCCTCTGCTTGAGGTTGTTCATTATTGGAAACTGTCTTTTTCAATAGTTCCAATCTTATTTCTTTCTACACATGACATACACCATAGGCAAGTTGGTCGTCATGTAAATTAAAAT
>JASDQU010109536.1:14094-35404 GCA_032191745.1 Picea mariana | reverse complement strand
TTTTGCTAACTTACATCCACGATGTACTTAGCTATACTCATAATCATAAGACTGTGTGTAGTTGCCATAGGTATATTTTACAACCCACATGCATCTTTACTGTTAAGATCAGTCAATTCAGATTCATTCACAATCCTTCTCATGTGATGCTCAAAGGTGTAATCATTTGTCTCTTATTATGACAAGAGAGAATCTTTGCTCATTTACCCTTTCATCTAATTATATTTGTACTTCTTAAGGAAATGGAATACATTCCCCTCAGAATATTATTTGGAACAAAACTTTCATGACTCCCCAGAATGGAGTCAGCTATGCCTCCATAGTATTCATTTAATCTGGACAAGAGCAATACTTGCTTCACGTTTCACTCATTAGGGCAATCATATTAGGCGTCTAGTATACTTATACTCTTACATCATACATGTGCATTACTTGGACGTTTAGTATCATTCATACCTTACCGGTATTAATATCAGGCTTCCTATTATGAAGCTTCATAATGCATTAAACTCATGCACTCAAGTACAATTGAACATAGCTAAGTATTCATCATACTAGTTCACGTCTTATCCTCACATGACCACCGACAGTGACCACGATCTGAACTAAAAGGCGCTTCACATTTCACGATTTCGGGGTTCCTGTTGCAAGGAACTCTGGTTCCTTGATCCTCGAAATCCGAAAACATGAAAGACCAAGGCTAAGGTTTTCTTGGCTCTTTTATTCACATGTCCCTTCGCTCAGAACCTGGGGTCAACTTCTAGACACGCATCAGGATCCCATGTTTCGGCGAATCCGTGGACAATGCTCCACCATTTCCCAAACTTTTGATCCACGAGGTTCTTGCAACCTGGATCCCACAGTCCAGATCTCTCTGCCAATCAATGGTCCTGATCAAATCCTGGCTTTCCACCTTTCAGGATTCTGGCAGAGTCTTCACCTCCTAACTCCCAATTTCAAATCCCCAAAATGTGTATGCGTTAGATCAGCGATCCACTGCCTGTCTCGATCCAACGGATTAGGTTGGATGTCGGGATTTCATGACATGCGAGCTCTAAAAACTATGCCCGTTGAATTATAAACCTCCAACTCCTGAAGATCCGATTACACCAGATCTACGGTTCAGGTCATCCGCTAACCAACAGCCTTGATTGAATCGATGATTTACCTTGCATGACTTTGGGAAAGTCTTCACTTCTATTTTCCCAATAGCCGAAACCTCGAAGCTATAGATCAACGACTATCATTAATTCCAATCTAACGGATACTATTCCTCCTGAGTTTGTGAGTGATGAGAAGTTATCATCCTTATCTTCTCCACTGATCTACTAGATCTAACGGTTCACAAAATTTTGATATTCCTCCCTCCGAGAATTCCACCATTCGTTTAGATTTTCAATGACTTCTAGCCATGAACTTGGAATTGAATCTTCTGGAATCAACCTCTATGTTCAACCTCCAGATCTTTCAAAATTTAACACAAGCTTGGTTCTATATGCACTCCTTGTGCTCTATATGCACACTCGACATACAAAATTTACCGGCTATCTTTTCTGAGATTTTAAGTTACTTACAGGAATAATCTCATAGTCATAACTCTTACGGATGTTACCCTCTCTTTATGGGAACAACCAACAAGGGTCACTCTTGGGAATTAGCAATAGTCCCAAAGGACTCCTCTTAATCTTGTTTAAATAGATTATCCTTGTTGTCGATTCTAACCATTATAGGTCAGATAAATCTGACCCTTCATATTTTCATCAGTCCTCTCAATCGTGAGGAGTTATATGCTCAGGGTTTAGTCTTTTAATAATATAGTAATTATAACTTTCTAAGGATCCTACCAGTCCTTGCCAAATTTCCTAAATCATGAAGGAGTTCTTCATGAGGATCTTAATTCTTACCTAACCAGCCATCTCAATTGCAAGAGACTCTACCTGCTTTAGTAGGTAGCCATCATCACACTGTAACAGAACAACTCAGTTCATGTCCCTTTTCTGGCTCGTGCAGCTTCATAGAACAATTTATTCCACCTCTGTTATTCATACTCAGGTCTTATCAGTAATATTGATCAGTGCATCCCTACTCCTATAAGAGTAGTTATCATTTTGACAAAGGAACAATATAATTCCTATGCTGGAATTCCGTAGAAATTCCCAAATTATAGTTTCATTATGCAGTCCTTCTCTTTAAAGAGAAAATGCAGATAACAATATCTCCTTACGTGACTTGTACATGAGCCCAAGCAGGCCAAGTGTTGTAACCATGCTTTGATACCAATTTGTCACATACCCACTACGACAAAAATAAATTTTTCTCTCTTCTTCAAGGGATAGAATCCCCGAATTCCTATGGGGGCCTAGTGCAGGCTATCTCTTCCCTTATCCACCTCCATGTGATCGTTGGTTATGACCACAGGCCAAGCCAAGAGGTGCCTTTCGCATTTCGTGACTCAACGATGCAAGAGAGTCAAGTCTTTCGACTCTTCAAACCCTGAAACCCGAAATCTTACCTTCGATGAGATCGATAGCTGTGAATCTCCCCCTGATCTGACGGTCCTAGCCATATTGGGATTTCAGTAACTAGGAGTTCGAAATGCAGCGACCCAAACCACTGGTCACTCCATTCCCCGAACTTCGATATGGGATTTCGTGTATGAGATCAACAACCCTCGTTGATCTGGATCTGACGGTCACTATCCCTCCTGAGCTTGAGGGTGTTGAAGGACACTCAGTCTTAATCATGCGTCGAGGTTTTGTATACTAGGATTTTGTGACTTGCGAAGATGAGGGGTCTTGCCTTCTAGTTTCTCGAATGCCAAAACATCGAAACTTATTTATACTAATCCGTCTCATCCATAGAGCGCATCGAGGTTTCGTATACTGGGATTTCGTGACTTGCAAAAATGAGGGGTCTTGCCCTCTGGTTTCCCATGTGCCGAAATGACAAAATTTATTCACACTAAACCAGCTCATCCACAGAGCGCATCAGGGTTTCATATACCGGGATTTCGTGACTTGCGAAGACGAGGGGTCTTGCCCTCTGGTTTCCCGAGTGTCGAAACGTCAACCGCTAGCCACGTGTCATATGCCGATGGGCGGTTCCGAATACTTTGAGACTTTCAGGACTTCATCGAGTCCACTGCCCTGCCTATGCAAGGGTTAAGATTGATGGTCAATAAATCTCCGATAGATCCTTGGATCTATGGTCCTGGATCCCATCGCTACTTGTGAAGGCTGAAGGGGTCGAGGTATTAACGCCCTCATTCTTTTCTCTAATCTAACGGTCGGGACAGACCTCAGATCCTCCGAAAGGATCTTGTCCGTTCATATAGAAAATGAAAGGGTACTCTCTTTCGGTATTTGAAACTTGCTATCCTTCCTAAAATTCATCAGCTATGGAGGACTTGAGAGCTTTGTGCTCTTTCTCTGGGACTTGACTCTTAGAAGAGTCCTCAACACAACTATTGCGCTCCTTCATCAAGGGGTTCTGGGGTTCTATTTGATCGAAGAGAGCTTGTGCATGTATACACTACCTCTCATGAGCTTAAAAAACTCCGTCCTCCAAGGGACTCAGAATGACTAGGTGAGTAAACCATCGTACATGAAACTATGCCTAAGGCCAACGAGCTCACAGTTCATGGCTCTAGCTTAAAACACTACAAAACTCAAGAGTTTATGAGAACAAGTCATGTCTAAACCATATAATTCCTTACTTGCCTAATTATACAATCATGCAGAAATAGAAGGGATACAGTATATCCATTAAGCTTTCAGTCACATTCCTGAAGGCATATGCAGTATAACCAATTCATACACAATTATGGCTAAATTACACAGGGTAGGAAATTGCTTATCTATTACAGGTTGCTGCAAAGCAACCGACTGTGGGTGTTCGTCCTTCCACCCGACCATAGACTTAGAGGCATTCATTCTTAGCACTTTGGCCACCCCCGTGCCAAGCCATGATATCACCAGGGAGTTCTCACAGTTCTCAGGAGTTATGTCTCTATCCCAGCTTCTGCTCGAGTCTTGTTCTCTGCAACTCAGAGCTTTCTCTTTCGGTTATGGCCTCGATGAGGTTTCTTAGATGCTCTTCCACATCAAGCTCGCAGCCTTCCGTTCGTGATTCCATTGGAGCATCTCCCTTACGAGCTTACGCTCCTCCGTCCTGTGTCTCCTCTCCCCTCTATATCCCCCTTACCCTGGAATGTTTTTGCCGACCTATCCTGTTCCTTCTATCAGAAGGACGCTTAGGTCTGCAGGTCACTACGATACTTTGGGCTGATAACCCATGTTTCCATTCATGGGGGTAGTTGATTGTTCAACCACCAATCCTTTCTTCATTAACTGATTTCTTTCCTTCGGATTCCAAGGAGTTTTGTCATCCTTATCAAGGGAGATTTGGGGTTATTTGATATATGAACCCTCTTGTATAGTTTTCACATTCTTCCTCTAGTGATATCATGGCCAGTACTTTCAAGGATTCACCCCCACAGTCAGTCATTGGCAACTCAAACAATAATATATTTACATTGTCCTCATGCATTGGCATGGTAATTCCTATTTTATGATTAATTAAAAATTGGGGGAAACAGGGTGTTACAATCCAACCGACCTATTGCAGCCATTACTAGTACCAAAATGGAAATGGGAGACCATATCGCTGGACTTTATAACAGGTTTGCCAAAAACTCAAAAACATAATCATTCTATTATGGTTGTAATCGATAAACTCAGTAAGTCTGCACACTTTATTCCTGTAAAGTCTACTTTTAAAGCTATAAACATCACTAAAATATTTATGAAAGAAATTTTTAGACTGCATGGTATTCCTAAAATGGTGATTTCAGATAGAGATGTAAAATTCACATACACTTTTTGGAAGGAATTGTTTGCAGGGCTAAATACTAATTTGAATTTCAGTATGAGCTATCACCCACAAATGGATGGACAAACCAAAAGGACAAACCAAAAGGACAAACCAAATCATAGAGGATATGCTCTGCATGTACGTAAGAACAAAACCAAACAAGTGGGAATACTATCTACACTTAGTAGAATTTACATATAACAATGCGTACCAAACTCGGATAAGTTAAGCCCTTTCGAGGTACTATACGACAGGAAGTGTACAACTCCAATTAGCTAGGATAACCCAGTTGACAGACTCATGGTTGGACCAGAGATGCTCCAAGAAATGGAGAACATGGTAAGGAAGGTACAACAGAACTTAAAAGAAGCACATGACAGACAGAAGAGCTATGCAGATAANTTCAAGATACTAGCTCGAGTTGGACCCATAGCATACCAACTTGCACTTCCAGCTAATCTAAGAATTCATAATGTATTTCATGTTTCTTTGTTGAAAAAGTATGTTCATGAATCTATTCATATGCTTGATTGGAACTTGGTGTAGGTGGAACATGAAGGCGAGTTCCAAGTGGAACCCCTCCGTATTCTAGACCAGAGAGAAATAACACTCCGGAATAGAGCCGTCGCTCAGGTAAACGTGCAATGGAAGCACTTTAGTCCTGAGGAGGCCACTTGGGAGTTGGAGAGAGATTTGAGGAAATCTCATCCAATCATGTTCCAAGAAAGGAACAAACACCGAGGACAATGTTTTATTGAAGGGGGAAAGGATGTGACATCCCCCAAAATAAAGTAATTTTGAAATTTAAAAATTTGTTGGAAAATTATTCTGTTTTTAGTAAATTCGAATTTGGAAATGTTTTTCCATTTATGGCAATTTCGAATTTTGAAATTGATAATTGTAATTAATTATTATGACTGTTGGGTAGAGATCTGATTTGACCCAACTAACTATTTGACTATGAAACTTGTATAAAAACATAATATTTTTATATTGATTGCAGGAGGACAAATGGAACATCCATGTTAAAATCAGTTGACCATGACTCCATGAGTGGGGAAAATGTTGGAACTACCTCTGGGATGATTATTACAAGTGGAAAATCAGATATTTGACCATTGGCAGCCCCTAAAAATTAGGGATTTAGAAAGCTACGAAAATGCCCAAGGGGGAAAGAAAGACCTAGGAAAAAGCATTTCTTTTTAAATAGCATATGTGAGGAGGCATGACACTGCCTAGTATGCTGGGAGGAGGAACTACTGAATACTTGCTGTTATGAACACTGATTTTGAGTGTGAGGCAAGGGATAAGACTACTCATAGAGGAAGACATTGCTGAAGAGGATTTTTCCAAGTTTTCCCTCATGGATTCACGGTCAGGCTAGGGGTGAATTGGGTAAGTGTTGGCTGCCCTATTCTACGGTTGGGAGGAACGTGGTTGTTCCCTTTGTCTTCCCATGGACTGGATTCATATATGTTAAATCTTATCCTTCTTTGTTTTGAATGATTTTTTATATCCGATATGATGCTCTGTTGGGTTAAGTTGAAATAATTTCCATGTAGGACATCTGTTCGTTGTATGGAGTTTATAATCAAAGACCAAAATTATGGAATGGGGCATTCTAAATTAGAATTCTAGGCAGAATGATCTATGTAAAATAAAATTGAAAGATTGTGTATGTCTATTTCTGTGATTAAATTTTTTGGGTAGAAGTATTTAAATACGAACGAACTTGAAGAAAGAACATATCTACCTATAGGTGTATGTTTACCCCTGTAATTGAAATTATAGACAGAACTATTTTGTAGGAATGAGCTAGGAAGGATTAGATCTAATTACAGGCATATATTTACTTCTGTAGTTGAATTAGTAAGCAAATCTGTCTATGATTAAGTAGAAATCTGAGCAAGTCTGTACATGTATTTTCCATAAATTTATATCTAGATATGCAATGAGTATAGATACAATTACAGTTAATACTGTGTGTAGTTTTTGTTAAATAAAGATTTAATGACTGCAATAGGAGTCCCACTTATACAAAAAGTCACTGTCATGATTTTTGAATAAACAACTATGCCGCTAGGAGATCGACTGCCTCTTGTATAAAGAAACTTCTAAATCGAAAGGTCTGGAAAACCCTCCGTAAAATTTATTACAGTACCATATTAAACTGAATAGTTCGCTGTTCCATTATAAGATAATACCGTAGTAGAATACTCCATAAGAATGAGAATTCGAGGACGATTACAATGAACATAAATCACAGGATGATAGAACTTTTAATCCTTGCATTTCCTTTGGCACAAAATAAAAAGGACCCCCAACTGAAGGAATATACACTGTATGGAGAAAATTACAAAACCATTAACTATGAACATATATGTGAAACTGTCCACTCGGTGATTGTGGGAGTGGATGGTTCAGAATTGGGAAAACACAACATAGCATAAATAACAAACGATTCACAAGCATGTATATATAGTGTTATAGAATAAAAAACAAAATCATAACATTACCAGGCCATTATATCTATTCATGCTGAGTCCAAAACGAATATCGTAATTATTTTCAAAAGGGGCACATTGATAATAAACATAGGAAAAGTCGAAAGGAAATAAAATGATATGGTTTAATAGATCTATTATGATTCGTTCCAACATTAATAAAAACGATATCTCTGGTAATCAAATTATGGGGTAGGGTGAGATCCGAGTGGTGAATGATTAAACAATCATTTATTTTAAACAAAAGACATAGAAAAACCTGTATATAAATTATTGTATTATAATAATTGGATCCCAAAAATTTAAGTTACATTTGGAAATTTTTCCCGTTCCCAAGCCGATAGGAAGACTGAGGAAAAACGATACTGTTGACTACATCTCAGTTGCAACACAGATGGTTCAAACTCCTAAAGGGATACAGAAGGGAACTCATATACCTTTTTACGCTGAGTACGCAGATGAGCAGCCAAAACCTTTGTGTAGACGAAAACCTGGTGGAATCCACCATATACAATTATTAGAAAACTCTTATACGAAGACAATGTAAGAAGAACACGAATAGAGTGCTAATGTTTATAAACACATCATACCAACGTTTTACTTAACTTCTGTTTCGCGGCACATGATCCTTTCCTTGTTGTTTTCCTTCTGGATAGTCGTTTAGGGCAGAGGGTGAAGGAGACAATACTCACTGATGGGTACCCTCGCATCAAACAAAGCCCATGATTAATGATATGTTTCAACTCTTAAAATGAATGATACAGCTGTATTAAAAATCTTTACACAGTATTCACTAATAATGGAAATACAATAATTGACCAATCTAAATCTCATTGTGTATGTGGATGACAAGAATATGTATTTTTAGGAGGAATAGAGCTTAAGTCTCCCATTCAAACCAGGAGTACCCTAACTGTTGAGTCTAGTCTACCCAAGCTCCTTTTTTGCACAGAATCGCTTAAGTCAACAAAGTAAACACAGAGAATGCTCCAGCCAAGATTTTGGAAATTAACCCCTGGAATAACTACTTCCCTCAGACTCATGAAATCTCGTATATGAACTCTGGCACACGAAAAAGAGTTTATAAAAACCCTAGATCCTAAATCTGGATAGGTAGGGCTAACACTCCTTCTCGGTAAACAAAAGAGAATCGTGACAACCTCAAAGAAAATATTGTTGCTACAGGGTTAAGGATGGATACGAATGTAATGAAAGGAAGTTAGACAAAAGGAGAATTCCATAGGAAGAAAATGAGGGTGAACATAGAACGACAAATTGATGTGGACGATTTTTCCGAAAAATTATACCTTCCTAGTGAAGTAACCAAGGTATTAACGTATTTAAGTGGAGATAAGAACTTACCCGGAATGCAAGACATGCTGTATACAACAGTATGGAGGCAACCACCAAGGCAACAATCTTCACCTCTAAACACCCTTGATACACAAATCCTCTTCAAAAGAAAAGAAAAAACTCGAAAATGACAAACCCTAAACCCACTCAAACCTAAACGATGCCTTGTCGCCTCAAATTAATTATGGAGAGTGAGGAGGACGAGTGAGTGAGCCACGTGACAAGGGCAGGTTCGGCGTGACACTTCGAGTGTAGAGCCAAGCGATTTCAGTATGACTAGTAGGACTGCCTTAATGATGGTTGCAGAGCGTTTACTACCCTGACAGGGAATTCTTTCCCACTTGAGGAATGTCGCTTTCACACCCCCTACGATAGTCTTAGGTAGTGGTTTGATCCTCGTTGTCATAGGTCCATCGGTGACATGACATCGAGATTTCAATTCGATCAGTATCCGATTTATGAGCCATTAAATGACCAGGACTTGAAGGTTTACAAAAGTCACTGGTCCTTAACCCGACCCTTGGCTATGTTGGTAGGAACCAAATAGATTTCCCTAGGAGTAAGGTTTCGATAAAACTTGTGCACGAGTATGGAGACCGTATGCAAAAAAGGTGAGTGCAGTATGGATCATAAAGTTTACATTATTCACTTAGTCCCTACGCATAAAGGTTTCATTTTTTGCTAAAGCCTTGGTGATTTCCATTATAACCTTCCCACTTAAGGTAGGACATGATGATATACTTCGAACATCATGTGGTAAGGAGAATTTAGGAGTTATATAGTAAAGTTTTATGAGAAATTTCTATAACAGAGTTTTATAATAGAATTCTTATCACTAAGGGATCTCTTTTATGCCAAGTAAATTGTGTAAACAATTTTTTTTATTTTATGGTATTATGAGGTTCATTACATTGCCTAAGAAAGTTTACACTCAATAAAGGTAAATAACCAAAGAGATTTGGTGGTCAAAATGGACCGCATATGATAGTGTGAGTTGGTTGTAACTAAGACTAATTCTCATCCACTTGGGATTTCGTCATCAATTTGTAATACGGGTAATGAATTGCATTGCATCTACATATTTTTCCATTATCATCAATGGAGCAACACCCCCTTTATTCTAATGAATTGCATTGCATCTACATATTTTTCCATTATCATCAATGGAGCAACACCCCCTTTATTCAAGCTAGAAAGAGGCCTAAGGAAGCAATGCCCCATATCCCCACTACTCTTCATTTCAGTAGTTGAAGGCTTGAGCAAGCTAATAAAAGAGGCCTATGATGTTGGTAGTTTCAAAGGGATTCAATATTGGAATTTACTGCAATACAACTCATCCACTATTCATCGATGATATCTTAATTCCTTGTGAAGGGTCAAGAAGGGTGGCCGAGAAACTTAAATAAATCATAGAGCTCTTTTGTATGGATATAGGCCTGAAAATTAATATGGAAAAATCAACGATATCTATTTGGGGTATCTCAGAGATGGAAAAGATCTATTTAACTCAACTATTTCCCTACAATTTGGTGGTTCTCGATATTGGTCTGAAATATTTAGGAATTCAACTAAATCCCAATATGTATAAAAAAATGTGAATAGCAATGGTTGATGGCCAAAGTGGAGAAAAATTTGAATTCATGGTGTAACCAATGACTAACTAGAGGGAGTCACCTTGTACTTGTGAAAGATGTACTAGAAGTAGTTCTAGTTTACTGTATGTCACTTACTTAGATTCCAAAGGGAGTTTTGGAAAGGATTAGAAGGTTATGTAAAAGTTTCATCTTGTTAGGGGATCAAGGAAAAAATGGATTTGTGTTGGCATCTTGGAAAAAGTTAGCTTTGCCAAAATAAAATGGAGGTTAGGGATTAAGAAATCCTTTCTTGTTCCCTAAATAACTAGCTACAAGTATGTTGAACCAGATTCAGTGGAAGAATGGGTAAGGAATCATATTAACATATTTCAATCTGCAACAATAATCTAAATAGTGGTTACCAAAACTTTCCATATAGTTGGAAATTGGTTAACGTGGTGAGTTGGTAAAGGATACAAAACATAAATCGGTCTAATCCATGGATTGTGTTGAGGGGTATAATTTCCCTTTAAATCAATAGTAAGAATCGCGCCTAGAGACGAGGCCCAATTAGACTCTTCTCTGTTTGGTGTAGCATGATTCTCTAGATTGTTAGTATGACGAGTTTCAATGGGCCTTAATTGGTTCTAGGAAAGTTTCCTTTCTAACTGTGTATCTCTTTTTTAGGCTTAATTCTTTACTATTCAAGCATGCAAGAATATAAATAACTTAAACGATTAAATTATGAAGAAAATCGAGCGTAGGATAACCTTCAACCAATGGTGTGTAAACAATACCCAGGCCTAACCAACATTAGTAATAATACTACCATTGATCAAGTGACATATATTGTCTAAGAAAAGAAAGAAGTAGTATGCATGAAATCACATATAAGGACAAATAATCTAGAATTAATTTTACATATTGTTCACATGTAATACATTAAAACACCATCAAATTATAACCAACATTCACTCAATAACTATAATCATCTAAGATAACTCAAATTGATCATGATATTACTGAAAGGATTGTAGCTGATAAAAAGATGAAAAATAATCCATAGATCGATTTTTCATCCACAAACTTGGAAAAAATTGTCTCTGGCTCCATCTAAGCTTCTTAATTTATAAAACTTCAAAATAGTTCTCAGCGTAACTATCCAGTTCTTACAAAAACCATTGACCTTTCAAAACGAGGTCGATATCTTTATTTATAAAAACAAATATACTAAAAATATCTTAAAGTTCACTTAAAGTAAGGAAAACAAATAGAAGAGTGGACTAATCCATGTGTATTCTTTAAGTGATATTTCAATCATCTCAACGGATTTTCTTTGTCATATTCAGACCACTAGATGAAAATATCTTCACAAGTATGGAGGTAATAGAATTGATGTTGCTCCATCGGTGCACTGAGCTCATCTTTCATCTCCATCACCCGATGTTTGAATCGCTCCATCTTGGAACTCAAGTACTTCAAGAGTATTGATGCTCTTATCGGACTGTTGAAAAAATTTCTCACTTGTCCTCTTTCTAAAGTTGTAATTTCGAGAATATCGGATTCAAACTTCCTATTCTTTTCTGCAAGTTGCTTGATTATATCATTTAGGTATACGAA
This sequence comes from Picea mariana, assembly GCA_032191745.1. Classification (NCBI taxonomy): domain Eukaryota; kingdom Viridiplantae; phylum Streptophyta; class Pinopsida; order Pinales; family Pinaceae; genus Picea; species Picea mariana. The sequence goes on along the minus strand of JASDQU010109536.1, from coordinate 23,481 downwards.
GTCTTTAAGAATACCAAACTCGGGAAGTTGAATGTCCCTCATTTTCTAGTTTATCTGTTCCCAATTCTTGAGGAACTCTTCCCACCTGTCTTGCATCCTTTGTTGCAGTTCCACCACCAACCGTGTCCAATAATTTTCCACTTTCTATAATCTCGCTATGCCATCATCGGTAATTGTTATTATGCGATGTTCCTCCTCAACTTGACCCTTTTAGATTTCCCTGATATACTCAGTCTGAGCCAAATTATTGTGTGACCTTTCGGACCATCTCATCATATCTTTGTGCATTATCAACCCTAGAAAATTATCTTCCTAGTATCTTACAACTTGGGCTATAAATATATCCCTTTCTATCTTAAATTGATTGTGTCCTTCTTGGAACTCATCTCTCATGAAAATAATTGCCTGAGTGGTGTCCTTGTAGTATTCAGCCTGGTACCTAATATGTACAATTTCTCTCCTCATGGACTCTACCTCCTGCTATTCTTCTTTTTCTCTATCAATGGTGGCACTAGAAATGGCCATTCCAGGTCCCAATAATTCACTTACTTTGGACGACTTGGTATAAAACAAGGTTTCTTCTATAGTAATCATTACTACACTATCCAAAGTGAGTCTTCTCTTCTTGCTAGTTCTTGTGACCATCCTTTGTCTCTTCCTGTCATATTCTATAGATTGGACATCATCCACTTCATCCACAGGTTATGGAATTTGTTGATCACCCCATGATATAGCATTGCCTGTACTCCCTGGAGTGTGAAAATGTTCAAGGGTTGGTTCCTTACCTTTGTTGGTTGTTGGTATCCCGTTACTAGTGTTTTATTCATCTCTGCCTATTGTCTGCTCTTGGTCTAGGGTTGTAGAAGGTTGTCTTGTACCACCACTTGGTTCTATCTCTGCATATGTGGGTATTTCTTTTGTTTGCTCGGTATCAGTATTTCTTTCGAACAAATTAGTTGTTGTTGTTATTGATGATGGTGTTATTCCTTCCGGTGTAGACAAAATTGGATTCTCTAATGTAGTTCTTTGAGTCTCCTTATAATTAACTTGTTCTTTATGTCCCTCACTTCTAAGTGTTTCATCTCCAAAATTTTCCCCAACATCTAAATTTTCTTCATTTTCTTCTCTATCTAGGGTCTTTTCCTCTAGACTAGACTGTTCAGTTTTACTTTCATTTTTATCTTCTTGAGCCTCTCCTGATTGTTTTTCATGACGTTTATCATCTTCATTGTCATTTCCTTCTGAGGTGGCATCTCCCGAGCCATGTTCTTCTTCCCTATCCTCTGGATTGTATTCTCCTGTGTTTTGAGGTTTTGATCCTTATTATGGGGGAGTGGTGATGTTCTTAGTTTTACTTCAGGCTATCGATGCATCCATAAGCTACGATTCTTAGGATGGTTGGGTGTATCGTATTTATGTATTGGCCTCATTGATAATTGGGACCACTGAATTATCTATATCCTCGTTGTCATCATCATAAATTATTATCATATATGCAATTACTGGTGCCAATATGTTTTTTCTTGGTGTCCCTGTCAAAGTTTCAACTATCAATCCAGGCTTTGATTTCCCTACTTATACTTGTTCTATATCTGGTTGATCATTACTTTCCCCAGGTGGAGTTTCTCTTAAGGGTGTTTTATCTTCTTCTCCCATATGTACCTCTACTGGGGTTATTATTGGTGGCCCCAATGCTTGAATTGTTGGATTCTAGTTGTTCTCGTGGAACATTCTCTCTGCTTATGCTATAAGTATTTCTGCTTCAACCCTTCTTGTTGCTTGTCCGACATTTTCCCCTTGTTCTCGTACAACTTCTTCTACATTTTTTTCTATCAACTCCACTTGCTCATCCATTGACATGGACTTAAATTGGGTTAAACTTAAATGTTCTTTTCTTTGTAATACTTCCTCCAGGTCTCAAGAATTTCCGGTGAAGATTTCGTCCTCAAAATTGTCATGTGAATATGGCCAATGAGACACTACTTGAACAAAATGTTGAGCCACTAAGTTCTTGGGATCATGTTTCCGGTATCTTCCTGTATAAATCATTTAATCTAACTGGTTTTGAGCTTCCTGCCTGGAATGTGCGGTGTCTTTTACAAGGTAATAGCCTACATAGAAACTGTATGGAATAAAGGCTCCTTTCTTATCTTTTACCAAGGAGGCATTGAAACCTTGAAAAATAGTTTGGTAACAAATTTTCCCTAGTGCCATCCTATTTGGTACATGGGATGGCAGTAGGTGTGGTTCCTCGGTGGCTTCAAAAATCCATAGGTAAGTATTTTTCTCCTCTAGATACTAATGCCATATCATGAAGATGACCTTTTTTCTACATCTGAAAGTCTTGGACAATTTTTCTTGAAAATTAAGGAATATACTCTAGCCAGGAATTCATCATAGATTGCAACATAGTACTTATTATACCTTTTTTTCCACAAAATGTTGAAATAAACATGGACAAGTAACTTCGAAACATGCCAACTTAAGCCTAGTCCTCGAAACACATTCCTAGTACATATCGTGTCTAGTATATAGGATGCCATAAAAAAGGTAGGGACCTCTCCTACTTTTGGTTTATGTGCCTACTCCACTCTAATGCTCAATTGTTTTGAAATAATAACGCCCTAGCTAAAAACACATCTAGACATAGCTATGGTGTATGCCAGGGGCATCCATGCTTCTGAAAACTTGGAGCAATCCTTTTCTCCATATAATCTACATAAAAGAGCCATTAGAAAAAAGTAGGGTTCTCTAAGATTTATGGTATTGTACCATCCCGAGGCTCTGTTCATGAATTTCCTATGTTCCTTTCACTAGGATGCCAATTGTTGGTTGGTATTATGGTTTTCATAAAATTTGACCACAAAATGAGGGTTGAGGCTAACCTCGGGTTCTTTGAGTTTGTAATGCTTTCTTATCTCTACCAACAGGAACACACCAACACACTTCCCATCTACATCATTTATTAAACATTTGTCGAAATTAGTGTGTTTGATTATCCACTTTAAGGCTTCCACACCAATGAAAATAAGGGTTCTAAATGCCACCATGTATAGTAATGCTAGTTTGATGTTATGAAAGGCATGGTAATCCAATACCCTTAGTTTTGGGTCACTATGAGAAGTAAACTCAGGAAAATCATCATGATGAATTTTATTGTATAAGTCGTGCCAGGCGGGAAGAGGTACCTTAGATTTCATGCTTGTGTTCATGCCTCTATAGAGTGGTGGTGGCACTAGAGGTTCCTTTTGTGACATTTTTATCGTTGTCTCTATCTTAGGCGTGGGTTCCGACTCTCCAACAATAGCCGGAATCGAGGCCTCGCCAACCTACACATTCTTGCCCTTTGAATGTTTGGTGATTGACGGGTTATTGGTCGAAGAGGAGGCATTTTTCCTGCATAAAACAATGTAATTAAATTCTTCATCGATCAAATGTTGTGATTAACAAGATAATTTATAAACGAAAACAATACCTGAGAAAAACAGGAGTTTTGGGCCTTTAACACTTACTTGTCTTGGAAATGATAGTAAAAATTTGACAACAGTTTGCTTGAACGAGAGAAACACATGGTTCTTTAATATTTCTTATTACACGAATCTCTCAAACACACTATGAAAACAATGCTAAAATGAAAGAACCAAATCGAATTCAAATACCTTGTCTTTGTCAATCCCATCCGAATTCACCATTGTTGAGTACAACACAATCCTTGCGGATCCAGACATGAAGCTATTCTTAGCGAAGGAGGTTACATGTTTAAATATTTTTTTCCTCTTTGGAGTTAGGCCCGTAATCAAGCCAACATTTTACCCTGTTTACCATCCACAAAATGTGAGGAAGTACTTGGAGGGTTTCCCACAATTTCTTCCATCGGAAAAAAATCACAACCCTTGTGAATCTTCAAAAATTCTTCAAAAATTAAATAAGTCGTGCACGCCATGCTCTAGATTTAGTGTGCTACGCTAATCGATGTTTCAAAGGGAACTTAAAATTAGTCTATCGACAATCTCAAACAACGATGAGTTGGTGCGCAATGATTGCTAAGATCGGGGGTCGGGGATGTGTTCTTGCATATGGTTTAAACATTATGTGTTACGGTGAATCTGCTGACCCAACGACAGTTTGTGTTGAGGATGATTTACTTGAATTTATTTGAATTGTAGTACCTTGCTCGAGATGGTTACGTGGCATGCTCAAATAGTGCTGATCTTCTGGGCTCAATAGGGAAATTATCTTGAAACCATGGTGATAGACTCATTTCTCGCTTGGAACTTACCAACAGTTGAGATTAATTATGCATGTGAAATGGATGACTCAAATTGAAATTCATTCGTGACAAGAAATGATAGTTGACGCATTTTCATGTTTGTTGCTACTAGTGGTCACGAGGATTAGGTTCGGCGATGTCGACGATCCCTCGGCCACCAACGAGATTAGCTCCTCACATAGATTGAACGCTCAATATTGACATGATAGGTTCGCTAATCGGCGTCAGGGAACTTATCCCTCCTTTGACTATTTTACATCATTCGGTGCTAAGCGTCGATAGCTGACGAACATCGACAATTAGCGAACTGTGATGAGTCTGTCATGTATTTGCATAGAAAAATTCCCAACCTCTGATTAGCGCATCAATGATTTTCATAAGCGCATATCAGGCATCGATGAGTCTTAAACCCCTTTTCTCAACATTAGAACCATCTAGACCTTTCTCCCTTCTAGTGATAATCCATATTAAACCTAGGACTTGACCGAAATAAGCATAAAATAGAAGAAAGTCACAAAACAAGTTATGATCATGAGAGAATTAAAGCAAAGTGGTACTTCAAATTTTAGAATTTTGAGGGTGTGTTGATTTCTCAACAGATTGGAAGTAGAGACATGCACATGTTACCCCCACATATAATTCATTATCTAAGGAGTAAAGGATTTAACACACTAAGGAAGAATGATAATTTGGACATGTCCACTATATGGAAACAACACTGGCTATCCTTGAAGGAGATTGGGTTAAGGGAAGAAGATGCATATTCATGGTATAGATATTCTTACACCCTAAAAGAAAGTTTTGTTAGGATTAGAGATGATGAAGATGACTGAACTATTTGGTCACTAAATCTCTCAGGAGACTATATTCCAAGAATTGGATGTGAAGTTCTCATTGAGGAAGGGAGAGAAAACACAAAGTTTGGTGGTGGAAAATTGTGTGGAAACTCAAGTCTCATACAAAATAAAAAGTCTTCATGTGGCTACTCTTAAACAATAGAGTTTCCACTTACGACATGCTGCAAAAAAGAAACTTTACGGGTCTTGGCTGGTGCAATTTTTGTCAACTTGTAGAAGAATCAAACATACATATCATTATGACATATCCATTCAAAAACTAGGTTTGGATTGAAGTAGAAGAAATGATTGGTCAAAAACATATTTGGGCATGGGATGAAATTGAAGAATCTTTTAGAATTTGGTGTATTAAAAAGGAAACAAAAAGGTTTATAGCTCTCCCTCTTAATATTGCATGGAGAGTATGATAGGTCAGAAATTTAAAATTGTTCTAGGATAACGAAACTTTGTCTCTAAAATGTTATGTTCAAACACCAAACATACTATATGATTTCCCATAGGGTTAGGAAAAACAAAAATCCCACTTTCCTATTGAAGAGGAAATAAACATGGATATTTCATGGGATTACTTTGATGTTGTTGCATAGGGGACCCCTCCTTCAAAGTAGGAATTGGTCAACAAAATAACTATTGTGACTTGATGACACTTAAACTAGTTATGATGTTGACACATGAATGGAATTAGTCAACAAAATAACTATTGTGACTTGATGACACTTAAATTAGTTATGATGTTGGCACATGAATATGGAATAACACACATTCAATTTTTTTTGTGACTTTCTTCTTGTTATATAGTGGATGAGGAAGGAATCAGTCTTGAGGAATTTTACACTATATCATTTGTTTTGTGATGTACAATCTTTATAGGATTTTTTCTCACATATTTCCTTTTCAGTCATCTACAAGGACAAGAATAGGATGGAAAATGGCTTATCTATAGAAGGTCTTGGAATGGATAAAGGTGCATGGAAAATTATAGAAACATAGATGGGCATACATTTGAATTCATGCATGATCCCTGAGTTTAACTACATGGTATTATACTTTATAGTTTTGATGTATAAGCTAAAAAACACTACTGGATATAGGAAATTCATTGATGTTGGATGATACTTTTAGTTTTTATTATGTTGATATAAATAGGGGAGAATGTAAGTAAATAGAAAAATACCATTTTGTGGACATTGTTACAATATTTTATTTTTGTAAGGGAATGTTATATTTCCAATCCTGTCATAGGAATTAGAGGAAAAATATATATGCTTTTTAACATTTGATTATGTAATTTTGTTTTATAAATAAAGTTACATGACTTTTTTCCTTGGAAAAAAAGAGTGGGGATGACATTGTATATTTTTTGTTCACATAATATTTTAAGTTTTTAAATGCTACGTGTCATCTCCATGTAGAGCATGGAAGGAATTACACATTTCCCTCATACCTATAGAAAGTTCCTCTTGACACAATAATTTGAGACTCATAACTCCCTATAGACACTATATGATTATTAACCTTCTTCATATTATGCTTCAAATGTCTCTTCATTTTTGCACTTCTTCATCTATAGAGCTATCATTAGCACAATGACAAGAACAATGATGACATATCTATGTGACCTATATTTTTTGAATCAATAATGAAGATATATTTCAATATAATGTTCTAAAATTTTTATGGAGAACACTATCATTATCATGCATACACTCTGATATGAAATGGATCATTATATTTTTTTCATTGTTCTTGGTAATTTTTGGTGTAGAAAAATAATGCTAAGTACTTCTTGAACTCATTTTTTAAACCGAAACATAAAATTATGTTCATTAAAAGGGGGTTGAGATGAGGCAAACAAAAATTACATACAAAATTCTAGACTTATGCTCGAAAACTGAGCATATTTATAAACTAGCTAAAATAAAATTTAAGGCCTATTCTATAAAGGCATTCCTTATCATTTTGCAAGTGACATACTTTACATATTGACCCAACAAAAACATTATCATGTAATACATAAATTGGTCTTGGGAGTGCATTGTCCTGAGCTTCCTACCCCTAGTAGAGTGAGGGGAGATAGTTTCTTCCACTTCCATGTAGTCATGAACCTATCCAACTATGTCTTGTTCATGGAAACCTTCCTGCAGTGAGTTCCTTTAGCCATGATTTTTAGAGGAGAGAGAGAGGGAGACTAAATGTTGTGGGAGAACCAACGATCGAAGTTGTTGACACTCTACTTCCAATGAATTGATCCTCTACTTGTGAAGTAAGATAAAGTTCATTATATTAGTGACATTGGTGATGTTGGCTTTCTCCATCTCAATCAACTTCGAAGAAATATGCAGCAAGGAATTTCAATTCACTTGGGAAATTTCTTTATACCAGTGAAGGATTTTCCAAGCTTCCTTCCACTCTGCATTGTCGATATATTTACCAATAGATCTTTGCACCAAACCATGTAAAGAGAAACTAGACCACAAAACCCCCAAACGAATATTCCCAATTCCAATTTTGAAAAAGACAAGAAAAAATGAGGGATACTATTCTGGTTAACCAAATTAGAACCATAAAAAGCATCACTAGAGTCTATCACATGAAAAAGAAGCCAACGAACTATGAGTTTCCTAGTCTGGTCTTAAGAGAAACAAGCACCGAAGATGAAAATCCACCCAAATTCACCACCCGTGAGCACTTGAATCCACCAACGAAAATCACAGAATCCATGTCAGAGCCCTTTTTTCTACATTCCTCTTATTTCTCCACATCAATTCCACAACACCCAAGAGAGAAAATCCACCATAAAGAATTCATTGTAGCTGAGGAACACCATAAAAAACATACTCCCACATTTCAAAGGTGAAGCACACATGAAACATTGAAGACCAATAATGCACCCAAGGCATTTCAAGTGTGTAGGCATTTCTACTCACCTACCATCCATCTTGTGATGCATCCCACTATTTATTTGCATGAAATGTTGATTCAATATATGTTAGCTACTATGGTGTGGAGGCAAAGCCATGTACCCCACTTTTAATACATGACCCTGGGATTAGGAAAGAAGTCACCTTAGCCTAGTGGTATGCAATTCAATTAATTTCCCTTTTAATGTGGATGAAGGAAACTTTGTCAAAACTTGGGAGTATTTTATGGATCCTTGAGATGACTATTCTCAAGGCATTGCTTCATGTATCTAATTTACCCAACATAACTCTTATCACCAACATTGAGTCCCCCAGGATGATTAGTGTTTTGAATCCCTCTTCCTTTGCGATAGCCAAACCTTTCCATAAGAAATACAGCTCATCAATGTTTTTGGATACATTCCCAAGCCCCTAGGTGTAATAATCAATTCAATTTCCTCTGGGATTGAATAGAATCCCTCCCCACACCTGCCACCCCCGACTTCTTGAAGTCATTTTAGGAGTTGATCATGATTTGGTTATTTTGGGTCCTAATTTTTTCATACCTATTCTGGCCATTAAACAAACATTTTGGGGGTTACAGATTTACAAATGTAGTTCTTAGCCCCTTCATTTTGTTCTGATTATTGAGATATTTACAAGTCTAAATATCACCTCAATTGTGGTTTTTATGAGGGAGACATGCCTTTGAAAAATTGACTTATGCATGAACCACCACATTGGCAAGTGGATGCCAGATGAATTCTCATTACTCACCCTTATGGATATAGCCACCCATGTACTTTGAAGGATATTCCAGAGGGTCTAGATGTGGAATGCAAAAACCCTAACCTTAATGACTATCAAGAGATGTTAAAAAGTGAGTCATGAGGGAGGAAAGAGGTTTTGTTACTATTGTAATGATTTAATCTTCTATAGTTGAGTAGAGCAAAAGAGTGGGATATCAAAAGTAAGTATATGAGTGAGATATTTTAAATTTGAACATTTTTAAAATTCTCTATCATTAATACCTTAAAAATTTAACCATAATCAAATAAATTACAATGAACTTAAACTTAATTTTAAACACATAATAATTAACCATAATCAAATTGATCACAACCAATTCTAACTCAAATTTAATCATATATAATAATTCTAACTCAAATTTTAATCATATATAATAATTATCAAGACAAAAAAAATGCTTACTAACTTATTACTATTATTCATCAATTTTTACAATCAATTGAATATATAAATAATTTAAATCACATTATTATTCCTTGTTTATTGAAGTATTTAAAACATATATATATATATATATATATATATATATATATATATATATATATATATA